>CM040120.1:142411258-142658927 GCA_022559845.1 Amorphophallus konjac
CCTTAACGAGGGAAGCGTCGGACGTGCGCGGTTGAGAAATCGGCAATGAGCTAGGGTGGCCGGCTCTCTTTCGTGCCCGGATCGGGTCACGGGACGGTCTCGCACTCTCTCGCAGCAGCGGTGAATGATAATATAGCGAGCTAACGGACCTAAAGCATGCTCTCTAGCAGCGGCATAAACAAGTATATATGAAAATAAGCAAATGCCGAGTGTAGGGAGCGAGAACGATACCTCCACGCGCTCGGCGTGGGGAAGACGGACCCGGCCGAAAACTCGTACTCCCGAGAAACTTAACACACAATAATTACAGCAATGGGAACATGCCCACTCCACGCAGGGAGGTAAAGGGCTATACAAATGGGCCCGGGAGGACCGAATTCGGGTTGACGGGCAGCTTCGTGTGTTGATTCGGCTACACGCGTGTTCACGACCGTGGGGCCCACGTGCTGTCCGGAGGAGCCGTGTGGGACCCGGTGGTACCACTGTAGTGGAGACACTTGGGGAAGCGCTCCCCGGGCTGGCGGCAACGCTGGTTCGCCGGCCGGAGGCCGGGCGGCTCCGTTCGGCACCGGTCGGAAAAACCGATCGGAAATCTGCCGGTTCTGTATTTCAGCGCGCGCTCCGGCGAGAACGGACGCTGCGATCAGCACCGGTGTCGGAATGCGACGAGATCAGAGCCGTTGGAAAACTGCTTCGAAGTACTACAATCTAGTGGCCTTAAAAAAAATTCACCAGATTTGTACTTTGTGTTGGAGAATTTTATATGCTACTGTTGTACAGTAACCGAAGACTCAGATCTGCAGAGAACTTCCCTGTTGATTACCTTTGACCGTGAAGTAGATCTCTGAATTTGAAGATGTGTTCTTCAGCCAAGTTGTAGAAAATTGAACAAGGAAACCAAGACTATTTTTGGATTTGGATTTGGAGGTGGTGGTGATTAGTTCTGATTTTTTGAGTGGAGTGTGGTCGGATCTGAGATCTGACTAAAAATACTGTATCAGAGGAAGAACATAAATTTATAAAAATAGCTAGAAGGCTGATAAGAAATTAAGACAATTTGTGGATATATAGGGTGATGGACAGAACTCCCAGTAAAATTAGGAGGGCTTGGATAAATCAAAAAGATTGTCGGAGGGGGAGAAATCAGAGGTTCTATCACTGTAGACAGAAACCTGGCAGATCTGGGATGACAGATTGGAAGAAAATGTAAAAATACTAAATGATGGCATTTTGGCGTGAAACTTTAAGTGGATCTTGGGATGCAAGGGCTGAACACACCATAAAAAATTCTGATCAATCCATTCTCGTGACTGAGACAGACAATTCATTGAAGCTTCTGTGGTCGGATGAAGATAGAACTGCAGAGGCGGCTCGATGGCGGCACGAACGGCGGCGGCGGCGGCACAGACGATCACCGGAGGTTGAGAGGGGATGAAAGAAGATAGAATACAGTGTAGATCTGGGGTTGGGGATGGAAGAACAGCAGGGGAAGAGAGAGGGGCGCACCAAGCTTCAAACAACTCAACAATTTTCTGAATTTTTTTCCATTGAATTTCATATGAAAATACAAGGTTATATATGACTCCAACCAAATCAATTGTGCACCCTAAGATCTAGGGAAGGGGATTGAAGGGCTGGGATGCAATGTGAATCAACACACTTAATACATATTTTAATCTAACTTGACCATTTCTATTCAAACTTAGACTAATTCCATTCCAACTCCACCTAAATCACACCTAACAAGCCTAATAAGGCCAAAAGAGAGGGCGCCCCCCTTCATGGGCCAAGGGCCATTCATGGGCCAAGAGCCACCCAATATATCATGCTAGTCATGGGCCATTCCCACTTAGATGGCCCATGGGAGAGTGGAACCCAATTTGGGCCTTAAGTGCCTTAATGACCCATTTAAAACCAAATGACCCAATATGAAGTAGCACCCTTAAGTGGACCTAAACCATAATACCTAGTAATGGACTCTTCCTAGAAATGTGGCCCAATGGCTTAATTAAACCTTACAAAGAGAGCCCAAATGAAAGAAATCAAAAATTACACACTTTCAAGCCAATACAACCCATACTACACACCTATACAAGCCAATACATACAATACAACCCATAAGCTCTTGATGTCCTCATCAATTCTCCCCGGGTGGGAGGAACTCGACCCCATCGAGTAGGGGTATGGATGCTCGAGTGCTCTGGCAGATCCGTCACCGTGCCAAGTAACGCAGGTATGTCTCACTCTAAGTGATCGTCACCTGCTCATTCCATATATACTCGATATGCGCGAACTGCTATGGGCTAAAGGTGGACACTCCGGGTGGGACACTCTCAAAAGGGAAGGAAGCAGCTCGAAGACTCACTAGGAATCACCGCTGAGTCCCTGTAGGTGACTAGATCCGGGTATAGATATAGAACCGACCCCATACTCATCAAGTGAGTCCACTCGCCTCTTACTCATAAGAGACCGACAACGAGCTTGCACAAGACTCATGCAGACTTACCATGCAATACACACAACAATCTGTTGTGTCCCCTGTGGTTCTGGAGTTTTGATGATGACAGATATTATGTCTCATTATGAGAAACTGTCAGAACAGGGTTGAGGATGTCTCACAGGTCATGAAGTTAACCCAAGTCAAAGAGTCAAAGTTAAATCATGACAGGTAAGGTGAATGCTCAGATCAGGTAATGCTTTAATTAGTTCTCCTGCATACATTCAGTTCATGTCTGCTATATGCATTCAATTCATTGGTTCATGTTTATTGTGCATTACCTCACATCAAGTCTAGACATCCTGGTTGCATTCTAAGTCTACACATCCTGCTAGGTCGGTCTTCAAAGTATGTACATTGATCTTCAAGGCAAGTCTATACATTGGCTCATGGTCTTCAAGTCGATACAGAGTCTTCATCTTCTGAAGTTTGTACAGCCAGTCACTTGATAAAGTCTGTACAGTGTCTCATATTGGCAAAGTCTGTACATCGTCTGGTCTGTGGATGCTTTGTCCTTTTGAAGTCTATACACTAGATTGTTAGCCCTTCAACTCTATACATTCGAGTGTTAACCTTTAAGTCCATACAGTAGCCTTCAGACTAGCAAGTCTGTACATCGTGCATGTAATGCCCTGGATCTTGATGGATCTTTTGCAGGTCTTGTTGGATCTCTGCTGGATCTTTCGGATCTGTTTCGGATTGGTTTCGTTGAGTTTTGGTTCGCTTTTGTAGCTTCCGAGTGAGTTTGACGAGCCGTGTGGGTTTTTCTCTCGTACTAGTTACAGAACCCTACGATGAGTTTGTTTGTCGATTCTCGAACTCGTGGATGCTACAACGACGATGTACTCTTCGAGCCGGTCGTTTCGGCTATTTTTACGTATTTTTCTGAATTTGTGCATTTTCGGCGCATTTTCGGAATTTTCGGAAATTAGGAAAATTTCCTAATTTCTTTTCTATTTCTTTTCTTTTCCTCTCTCCTCCTTCTCATTCGCCGCCGTCGCCTCTATCTCTCCCGTTTTCTCTCCCGTTCGCCTCCTCGGCTCCGGCTGCAGACGGAGGACCTAGAGGCACGTGTTGGGGACGTGATGGAGCTGGCTGGGTGCGCGTTGGAGCAAGGATCGGATCGATTCCGGCGCGATCCCGAACGGTGGATTCAAATCTGGTGAAATCGGTTCGCGAGTGGATTTCGGCGTGGTTTAGTCCCTTCGAGGCACGGTTTCTTCGGTGGAGGTAGGGTGACTGATCCTCACTTCTTCCTCTCCGTTTTCCCTACCATTGCACGTTGTTCGGCAAGGAAACGGTCGAGTTTGGGCTTGATTTGCCTAAACCGTGATTTTCGTGATTTTTAGGGTCGGTCGGTAAACGGCGACCGTTTGCGGCGTAGTTAGTTTCTAACTGACCGCTGGGATGTTAGGATCCCATCCACGTTGATTTCGTGTCGTTTGGTGTTCATTCGAGGCCGGTAGAAGCCCGGGAACCTCGGTGACCCACTTTGGGTGGATTTGATGAAATCGCCCGGATCTTGAGTTTGTGAGCTTGCATGCGGGGTTTTTAGTCCCCTGATGTTGTTATTTGGCGTTTAGGTTTGTTCCCCCTACGTTTCGGCGTGTACGGGGCGTGGAACGGGCCGGTTTGGCCATTCCTATGTTTTCCCGCCGTGACCGATGTAGCGGTCGTTTCAGAGGCCGTTACTTGGCTCTGACGGCCCTACGATAAACCGCCACTTCGTTTGGCGTTCTTGAGTTTTCTGGATTCTGGGTGAGCGACGGCCCTAGGGTGGCGCGTCGTTCCCGTGCAACGCGCCTGAGTCTGTGCGTTACATTCTCTTTGACGTTTTGTTTTGGGGTTGAGTCGGTTAGTCTGACGCGCTTGACCCAGTGCGTTAGATGGATGTAACGCACCCTGCCCTGGCCGTTACATTCCGTTTGATCGATGTTGACCATTAGAGGCAGTGCCTCTGACGGTGGTGCCCCTATCCGTTGGGTGAATGTAACGCGCCTGCCCTGGCCGTTACATTCGGTTTGGTCGAGTGTGGGTGGCTGTGCCCGTTGGATGTAACGGCTGTGCCCCTATGCGCCGTTGTGAATAACGCGCCTGCCCCTGTGCGTCGTTTGTCTCTGACGCGTCTCCCTTGCCGCGTTGTTTGTTTGTAACGCGCTTGGCGTTGTGCGTTACTTGGTTTTGGTTGTGGGTGTGTTGGCTCCGACGCGCCTGGTTTTGTGCGTCGGGTGGCTATAACGCGCTCGCTCCCGTGCGTTACTTCGTTTGAGCTCCGTTTGGTTTGGGTTTGTGTTGGACCCGACGGCCCCGGTCTGGCGCGTCGGGTGGGTGCGACGCGCCTGGTGCTGCGCGTTGCATGCTTTCGTGTTTTTCGAGGTAGGTTAGGGCGGCGTAAGTGACGGCCTGTCGCCCGACCGTCGCTTGGTGAGTAACGGCCCTGGTCTAGACCGTCACATGCTTGTAGCGGTCTAGGGGTGGCGCGTTACATGCCTGGTGCCCCGTTTTTCATGATTTCGGTGTTGGCTTGTCTTGGCTTGTCCTTGTGATCTGCCCGTTGTCCCGTGGATGTCTCCCGACGTCCTATGAGGGTTAAGATAACGTGTAAGGTGGCCAGGAGTCTTCTTGCTTGAGGTAGGATTCTCTTTCCTACTTTTCGAGCATTGTTGTTGGGTTCAGGTCAACCCGGTGTGACCCAGTGGTTGACGTGTGACCTTGCGTGTGTGTGTCTCGGTGGTTGTGTCCGACTCGAGACACTGCTTCTGGATGCCTCGAGGTGTTGTTCCACCTCATTTTACGTGTCCAGGCGTGTCTGAGGGTTCTTGGTGTTTCCCTCAGATCTCCGTGTGTTGTTTTCTGCGGAGCGTGGTTTCTTCTGGCTTAGGATTGGACCGATTGGCGGCTTGTTCCGCTGTTTGTGACGATCTTGCCGTTGAGTCGTCTGACTCAAGGATCGTTGCGTTGTAGGTCTAGTTGCCTGATCCTGAGTCTGTTGGCGGTTGTCTAGCTGCCTTGGTGCTTTGTGGTGCACGAGACAGGGTTTTTCTTAGACTGTCTGTGCTTTAGCACCTGTGTTTCGGAGTCTGTGCCTTGTGAGCCTCCACTAGTTGTAGCCCTAGGCTTTTGCCGACCCACCGGGAGTGGTGGAGGGGTTTTTCTGTTGCGTTTGGTACGTACGGTTCTTATGCTAGTTCCGTGGGCCCCGGCCAACGGTAGCGTCCTACCGAGGGGAATACTAGCTAGAGGCCTGACCTAGGTAGAGGTCGGTGTATGCACACGTGGTCAGGGACTGGGGACTTGCGCCGACGGGCGTGGCCCTGACTAGTCACTCGCAGTTGGTGCTGTAGTTTCGTGTTGTGGTACCTTGTTTCCTTGGAACTGTTGTTCCTCGGACCCGGTTCTTGGTGTGTCTAGTCCCTGCGTAGACTTGACATTTGTGGCGTAGTGTAAGACGTCAATGGACGCATCTGGCTGTTCTTCTGGGAGGAGGGTGCTCCTGTCACCTGATTCATGACTCTCGCGTTTCTTGCGTATCCTGACCTTTGCGAGTTGCCCTCTCGTGGCCGTACTCGAGGTCGGTGTTCTGTCATTTGCATGACGTTCTAGTCATGCGTGGGGCTGTGTGCACGACGTTTCATGTCGTGTTTTGTTTGCGCTTTCGGCGTCGGTGTCTGCCTTCACCTTTGTTTTGGCCGATGGACTGGGTTACCCTACTGTGTGAGTTTGGGGTTGACCGTCTGTTGCCGTTTGGAGTAGCTTAGGGTGCCGAGTTCTCCTCGGTGGCCGTTGTTCCGTGTTTTACGGCCTCGCTCTTCTTTATTGTTGAGCTCCCCTTGCTCTTAGCCTGTTCCCTACTCCTGCTGTACCATGTCTGTTTACAGCTTTGTAGTGTAGCTTTTCCTGCTTTGCTGCACTCGTTGTTTCTGTTGCTTCCGTTGCACTGTGCATTTTTCCAGTGGGGATCCGCGTGACCCCTACTGAGTTTTTGTTTAGAGATTCACCCCTGCTTTTCAGGTGGGTTTCGCCGCTTGCCTCTGCTGTCCCTGGTGGAGCGCGTTGTTGTAGCTGCCAGCTGTACCTGCGTCGGGCTTCTCCCGACCCTTGTGTACGTTCTTTCTGTCAGACTGTACTGTGTTAGACTTGTTGTCTTTCCTTTGGGCTGGACTCTGGTGTATAATTGTAATTATTGAAATTATTAATGAAAAAGTAATTTTATTTCTGCTACTTTAGCAATCCAATGTAATGAAATTTAATTGCTTACTGTTATATCTGCTGGCTTCAATGTATTCCACACACTCCTTTTTCCCTTCGGCGCTTTCCCGCGCTTGGGAGGCCTCGCGGGTCCCATGTGGTATCACGTGTATTCGGTTTTTATACCGGGTGCACCGGGTATCCGGAATCCGGGTCGCTACAGTTGGTATCAGAGCAGTGTTCTGAGATGTTCGGAGTTCTTTTCTGAGCTATCAGATCATTGTCGTGTGAGATACATGGAAATCAAGATATACAATTACCAGAGTCCTTGAGGTCCAATACAGTCTCTTGCTGGCGTAGGTGTTGCGATGGTTTATCGCGGTGTTTTCCATGTGTGGTCTTGTGTGTGCTTTGTTGGCACTGTACGAGATGGTTTTGCTCTCGTCTGGGTGTGATGAGGTGCTTTGTTCCGTTTTGGAGTTGGTCTCGAGCGTGCTGCACTTCGCAGTGTTTGTCGGTTGGCGCGAACCTGCAGTGCATTGCTCGAGCTGTTTTCTGTGTTTCGCTCAGGTGGCTTATGACTTTTAGCGTTGGTGTGATGGCCATGCACGTTCTTACATTGCTTTGGTTGTCCCAGCTTAAATCTGTTCAACTCCTGATGCATTGTTGTTTCAGTTATCTCGATTGTCGTGTTGCCTCGATTGAGAAGTTGCTCAGGCGAGCTAGGATCTTCCTTTCCTGGTGAGCTTATGTTGTTGAGCTTGTAGCTTCTCGTCCTTCATGGTGAAGCTTTTTCGAGGTGAGCCTTGGAATTGTTGTCTTGGTGGTGCCTTTGTCCTGTGTCTGCTTAAGTGTGGACAGCTTTATTTTGAGCCTGATCTCTCTTTTGTTGTACGGTTGCTTGGCTTTGGACTCCATAATGGTGTTAAGAGCTGTCGTGTACCGTATTTGTCATGCTGTGTCTAACGGCCGATGTATTGTGAAGGCTCATTTAATGTTTCGAGACATGAAGGTAAGCTGAGATTGATGCTTTCCTTGTGCTTTGTGCTGAAGCTGGTGCTCTTCCTTTGTTGCACTTAGGCTCTTTGTGATCGGTTGTTCGCGTGATCGGTACTCGTGGCGTGTGGTTTGCGATCTTTGTTGATTGCGATGGCGCCGGGTGTGTGCTGAGGTGCGATTACCGATGTTGTTCTATTGCCTGTGCGCGTTGTTGAGAGTACAGCTGAAGTGTGTGGGTTGGTTACCCATTTGTCGAGAGGTTTTGTTCCTTCTCGATGTGGCTTCGTCTTGGCTTCCTGCGCCTTGACTTTGCCCGTTGCCGTGCCGTTGTTTGTGGTTTTCTTGTGTTGGCATCGGCATTGTGCGAGTGTTGGGGAATTTGTCGGCATTCCTTGCTGATTAAGTACCCTTTTGCTCTGCATTTCTTTCTTGGGTGTTGTGCTCTCGAGGCATGTTTGTAGTCCTTGAGATGCGTTCCCCGATATTGTTGTCGTTTCTCGTTGTTGTGGGTCTTCTCTTGGTGAGCAGTCTGATACGTGACCTGTCTTTGTGGTCGTGTGTTCAGCTGTTCTTGTGCCTTGTTGTGACCCTGCTTGCAGTGTGTTCTGTGGTTTTGTGTGTTGTACAGGGCCGGAATCCTGCAGGTGTTGCCGTTGTGTTGTTTTGGCGCTGTTTCTTTATGATTTTGTGTCTCTGCCTTGGACCATGGTCTTGTCTTGTCTTTTCAGTTGGCTTGTTGTACTCCCTTTCTTGGGTAGAGTTAGCTTGCGACTTGATCAGATGAAATATCTGAGTGAGTGCTGACTTGATTGTGTTTCTGGTCCAGTGGTGGTGGTGTTGTCGTTGGCGTTCTGTGTGCCAGGTGTTCCCTGTTGCCTTTGGCACTGGAACCGATGATGTTGCGAGCTGTCAGCTGTGAGGACTGTGTCTCCTGGTGTAAGCTGCTGCTTGCCATGTTCTTGTTGGTTTCTCGGTGTTGGGTATCGGTTGTTGTGGCAGTCGTGTCTCATTTCTGATGAGATGTAAGCGACGTTGCCCTTGCTTCGGAGGTGTCAGATGTGTTCACTTTGGTGTCATGCTTGTGCTGTGGACTTGCTGTCTTGGAAGCTAGAGTGTGTACCTGTAATTGTGGTTTGACGGTGTTCCTCTGAGCTGTGTTTTTCGAGATTTTTGTTGTTGGGTTGTTCTCCCTTGCTTCTCCTTTGTTAGTCCTTAATTTCGAGGGCGAAATTTCTTAAAGGAGGGGAGGATGTAATGCCCTGGATCTTGATGGATCTTTTGCAGGTCTTGTTGGATCTCTGCTGGATCTTTCGGATCTGTTTTGGATTGGTTTCGTTGAGTTTTGGTTCGCTTTTGTAGCTTCCGAGTGAGTTTGACGAGCCGTGTGGGTTTTTCTCTCGTACTAGTTACAAAACCCTACGATGAGTTTGTTTGTCGATTCTCGAACTCGTGGATGCTACAACGACGATGTACTCTTCGAGCCAGTCGTTTCGGCTATTTTTGCGTATTTTTCTGAATTTGTGCATTTTCGACGCATTTTTGGAATTTTCAGAAATTAGGAAAATTTCCTAATTTCTTTTCTATTTCTTTTCTTTTCCTCTCTCCTCCTTCTCATTCGCCGCCGTCGCCTCTATCTCTCCCGTTTTCTCTCCCGTTCACCTCCTCGGCTCCGACTGCAGACGGAGGACCTAGAGGCACGTGTTGGGGACGTGATGGAGCTGGCTGGGTGCGCGTTGGAGCAAGGATCGGATCGATTCCGGCGCGATCCCGAACGGTGGATTCAAATCCTGTGAAATCGGTTCGCGAGTGGATTTCGGCGTGGTTTAGTCCCTTCGGGGCACAGTTTCTTCGGTGGAGGTAGGGTGACTGATCCTTACTTCTTCCTCTCCGTTTTCCCTGCCATTGCACGTTGTTTGGCAAGGAAACGGTCGAGTTTGGGCTTGGTTTGCCTAAACCGTGATTTTCGTGGTTTTTAGGGTCGGCCGGTAAACGGCGACCGTTTGCGGCGTAGTTAGTTTCTAACTGACCGCTGGGATGTTAGGATCCCATCCACGTTGATTTCGTGTCGTTTGGTGTTCATTCGAGGCCGGTAGAAGCCCGGGAACCTCGGTGACCCACTTTGGGTGGATTTGATGAAATCGCCCGGATCTTGAGTTTGTGAGCTTGCATGTGGGGTTTTTAGTCCCCTGATGTTGTTATTTGGCGTTTAGGTTTGTTCCCCTGCGTTTCGGCGTGTACGGGGCGTGGAACGGGCCGGTTTGGCCATTCCTATGTTTTCCCGCCGTGACCGATGTAGCGGTCGTTTCAGAGGCCGTTACTTGGCTCTGACGGCCCTACGATAGACCGCCACTTCGTTTGGCGTTCTTGAGTTTTCTGGATTCTGGGTGAGCGACGGCCCTAGGGTGGCGCATCGTTCCCGTGTAACACGCCTGAGTCTGTGCGTTACATTCGCATTGTCGTTTTGTTTTGGGGTTGAGTCGGTTAGTCTGACTCGCTTGACCTAGCGCGTTAGATGGATGTAACGCGCCCTGCCCTGGCCGTTACATTCCGTTTGACCGATGTTGACCATTGGAGGCGGTGCCTCTGACGGTGGTGCCCCTATCCGTTGGGTGAATGTAACGCGCCTGCCCTGGCCGTTACATTCGGTTTGGCCGAGTGTGGGTGGCTGTGCCCGTTGGATGTAACGGCTGTGCCCCTATGCGCCGTTGTGAATAACGCGCCTGCCCCTGTGCGTCGTTTGTCTCTGACGCGTCTCCCTTGCCGCGTTGTTTGTTTATAACGCGCTTGGCGTTGCGCGTTACTTGGTTTTGGTTGTGGGCGTGTTGGCTCCGACGCGCCTGGTTTTGTGAGTCGGGTGGCTATAACGCGCTCGCTCCCGTGCGTTACTTCGTTTGAGCTCCGTTTTGTTTGGGTTTGTGTTGGACCCGACGGCCCCGGTCTGGCGCGTCGGGTGGGTGCGACGCGCCTGGTGCTGCGCGTTGCATGCTTTCGTGTTCTTCGAGGTAGGTTAGGGCGGCGTAAGTGACGGCCTGTCGCCCGACCGTCGCTTGGTGAGCAACGGCCCTGGTCTAGACCGTCACATGCTTGTAGCGGTCTAGGGGTGGCGCGTTACATGCCTGGTGCCCCGTTTTCCATGATTTCGGTGTTGGCTTGTCTTGGCTTGTCCTTGTGATCTGCCCGTTGTCCCGTGGATGTCTCCCGACGTCCTATGAGGGTTAAGATTACATGTAAGGTGGCCAAGAGTCTTCTTGCTTGAGGTAGGATTCTCTTTCCTACTTTTCGAGCATTGTTGTTGGGTTCAGGTCAACCCGGTGTGACCCAGTGGTTGACGTGTGACCTTGCATGTGTGTGTCTCGGTGGTTGTGTCCGGTTCGAAACACTACTTCTGGATGCCTCGAGGTGTTGTTCCACCTCGGTTTGCGTGTCCAGGCGTGTCTGAGGGTTCTTGGTATTTCCCTCAGATCTCCGTGTGTTGTTTTCTGCGGAGCGTGGTTTCTTCTGGCTTAGGATTGGACCGATTGGCGGCTTGTTCCGCTGTTTGTGACGATCTTGCCGTTGAGTCGTCTGACTCAAGGATTGTTGCGTTGTAGGTCTAGTTGCCTGATCCTGAGTCTGTTGGCGGTTGTCTAGCTGCCTTGGTGCTTTGTGGTGCACGAGACAGGGCTTTTCTTAGACTGTCTGTGCTTTAGCACCTGTGTTTCGGAGTCTGTGCCTTGTGAGCTTCCACTAGTTGTAGCCCTAGGCTTTTGCCGACCCACCGGGAGTGGTGGAGGGGTTTTCCTGTTGCGTTTGGTACGTACGGTTCTTAAGCTAGTTCTGTGGGCCCCGGCCAACGGTAGCGTCCTACCGAGGGGAATACTAGGTAGAGGCCTGACCTAGGGAGAGGTCGGTGTGTGCACATGTGGTCAGGGACAGGGGACTTGCGCCGACGGGCGTGGCCCTGACTAGTCACTCGCAGTTGGTGCTGTAGTTTCGTGTTGTGGTACCTTGTTTCCTTGGAACTGTTGTTCCTCGGACCCGGTTCTTGGTGTGTCTAGTCCCTGCGTAGACTTGACACTTGTGGCGTAGTGTAAGACGTCAGTGGACGCATCTGGCTGTTCTTCTGGGAGGAGGGTGCTCATGTCACCTGGTTCATGACCCTCGCGTTTCTTGCGTATCCTGACCTTTGCGAGTTGCCCTCTCATGGCCGTACTCGAGGTCGGTGTTCTGTCATTTGCATGACGTTCTAGTCATGCGTGGGGCTGTGTGCACGACGTTTCATGTCGTGTTTTGTTTGCGCTTTCGGCGTCGGTGTCTGCCTTCGCCTTTGTTTTGGCCGATGGACTGGGTTACCCTACTGTGTGAGTTTGGGGTTGACCGTCTGTTGCCGTTTGGAGTAGCTTAGGGTGCCGAGTTCTCCTCGGTGGCCGTTGTTCCGTGTTTTACGGCCTCGCTCTTCTTTGTTGTTGAGCTCCCCTTGCTCTTAGCCTGTTCCCTACTCCTGCTGTACCTTGTCTGTTTACAGCTTTGTAGTGTAGCTTTTCCTGCTTTGCTGCACTCGTTGTTTCTGTTGCTTCCGTTGCACTATGCGTTTTTCCAGTGGGGATCCGCGTGACCCCTACTGAGTTTCTGTTTAGAGACTCACCCCTGCTTTTCAGGTGGGTTTCGCCGCTTGCCTCTGCTGTCCCTGGTGGAGCGCGTTGTTGTAGCTGCCAGCTGTACCTGCGTCGGGCTTCTCCCGACCCCTGTGTACGTTCTTTCTGTCAGACTGTACTGTGTTAGACTTGTTGTCTTTCCTTTGGGCTGGACTCTGGTGTATAATTGTAATTATTGAAATTATTAATGAAAAAGTAATTTTATTTCTGCTACTTTAGCAATCCAATGTAATGAAATTTAATTGCTTACTGTTATATCTGCTGGCTTCAATGTATTCCACACACTTCTTTTTCCCTTCGGCGCTTTCCCGCACTTGGGAGGCCTCGCGGGTCCCATGTGATATCACGTGTATTTGATTTTCATACCGGGTGCACCAGGTATCCGGAATCCGGGTCGCTACAATGCATCTTTAAGGTGAAGTCTGTACAGAGTCAGCGTCCAGTTGACCGTCTCAGGCAGTGTCTCTTTGTGCGTCTCTTGCAAGTCCATACAACGCTTCAGACTAAAGCCTGTATATCAGACAGTGTTTAGGTGAAGTCTATACATCCGTCCTCAAGTGTTACATGTCTGTACATTGGCCATCAAAGCCTTCAAAGTCTGTACATCCTTCAAGACTCTCAAAGTCTGTACAGCCTGCTTTGTCGATTCAGATTTCAAAGTCTATACAACGTGGGCTTCAGTTCTTCAAGTCTACACATCATCAGTTGAACGTAAAGTGTATACGTTGCAGCGTCAACTCATTGGGCTGCAGCGTCAACTCAGCAAGTATGCACATCGCCATTAGACTTTCAAGTCTACACACTGGAAGCTCTTCATTTGATTGAGTCTATACATTGTCCTAGGCTAAGTGTGTGCAGCGTCAACGCATGAAGCCTGTACATCAGTCTTAATATTCTAAGTCTATACATTGTCTATAGTATTTTGAAGTCTGTACTTCATGTTCATTCAAGTTCACTTCATGGCTGTCAGCCGTGTGCTTTGGTTTCCAAGTCTATACAGCTTCTGTGTGTTCTATGCATCTCACAAGTCTAGACACTCAGCATAGTCTATACATTGTGTTATGTTTGTGTTTCGTTGAGAACACAAGTCCATACAGTCATGCATTGTTGCTAAAGTCTATACATCGTCCGTCTCAGACATTGTCTTAGGCTAAGTCTGTGCAGCCTACTGTCTCATTCAGTGTCTCATGGCATGAAGTCTGTACACTCGATTTGCCTTTGATTCGGTCAAGTGTGTACATTCCTTCACTGTAGGTTTCACGTATCCAAGTCTACACACTTATTCCTTGTGCTGCTTCACGCATAAAGTCTATACACTGGGTTTGATGCCATGTCTATACATCGACTGGCAGTCTTCAGCTAAGTGTATTCCTTGCTTCATAACATGAAGTATATACATTGCATGATCTTTTAATCAAGTCCATACACTGAGCAAGCACATGCATTGTCAGCCTGTCGAGCTTCAAGTCTACACATTGGGTTGTCAGGCTTCAACTCTATACACTCATTGTTAGAGTCCTGAACTTTTCCAAGTCTATACACTCTCTCAGTGTACATACTTGCCCATTTGCTGTTTCAGAGTATATACACTCGGTGTTATAAGATTTAAATAACCACTTGTTCTATGTTATGATTATAAGATCTTTTGTGTGTATAGGGTTAACGCAGAATGACCACAGCGTCCACGCAGCAAGTATACTAGTAGAAGTATTAGCTGCTGGAACACATCACTGCGTCAACGCCACGGCTTGGTAGCGTCCACGCAGCAAGCAAACAAGCTAAAGTATTAGCTGCTGGAACACCACTGCGTCAACGCTATGGACTAGCAGCGTCGACGCAGCACGCTTATATACTGAAGACATTGATCGCTGGACACCAATGCGTCAACGCCTTGATCAAGTGGCGTGGACGTTGTAGTTCAAACAATCAAGAAAGAAGCTTACTGGATTACTCTGATGCGTCAATGCTGCAGGCTGGTGGAGTCAATACAATGCATTGCTGAATGTTATTCAAGTCTGAACAGCGGATGTCTTCATGTGTAAAGTCTATACAATGGATTCTTACCGAGATTGATGACCTGGCTCGTGATCCCAGGAGAACGAGGTATGAAGATGCTGACATGTGGATGAAGCTGCCTCGGTTCTAGCAAATTCCTTGGGCGGGAAAACGTGGAAGCCACGCGCCCAGGAGCTGCTGCTGCTGCTGCTGCTATATATATGAGCTTTCTTCCACTAAAGAAGGCTGATCGATAGAAAAAGAGAAAAGTCTATACATCGAGTCTGAGAGCAGCAGAGAGTATTCGATCCAGTGAGAAGAGAAGAAGAAGAAAAAGAAGAGTGGCAGAGTGAGAGAAGCAGCAGAAGTAAAAAGAGAAAGAGAGAGAGCTCGCGAGTGAGAGAAGGAAGCTGAGAAGAGAAGAAGAAGAAAAAGAAGAGTGGCAGAGTGAGAGAAGCAGCAGAAGTAAAAAGAGAAAGAGAGAGAGCTCGCGAGTGAGAGAAGGAAGCAGAGAAGAAAAGGAAGAGAAAGAAGAAGAGAGAACGAGAGATGGGAAGCTTCATCTGAAGACTTGTTCTTACTGGACCGTGGATCAGATCCAGGCCAGTTAGCTCCATTGAGAGCCATATCTGTGTTTTCATCTTTTACAGCTTTCTGATTGCTGTGTTATTTTCCTTTATTGTTTTCCTTCATTTTCTGATTATCTTTGTTCTTCTGATCCTCTGGACTGAGGTCAGATTCCTCCCGTGGACTTAGGAGAAGGGAGATCTGATCTCCGGTTCTGGGCTTGTGGATTGCAAGTCTAGGGGTCCCTCCGGTTGGGAGGAAGAGAGGTCTTCGACCTCTGGTTTGCTGGTGACTGGAAGTCACTGGTTGGTTCCCTCCTGGTCTGGAGGAAGAGAGACTTCGGTCTCTGGTTTCCAAGTGGCTGGGAGTCACTTGGGGTGTCCCTCCCGCTTGGAGGAAGAGGGGAGGTTGTTCCCCTGGTCAAGCTGTGTGGCAGCAACTGTTTGCAGACTGAGTCTGCTTGGTTCTAGCATTTGCTAGTGAAGCCTCACTCCGGTTGGGAGTGAGGGGTGGATGTAGGTCTGTGGACCGAACCACCTAAAAAATATCTTGTGCAGTGGTCTGATTGTTTGCTTAGCTTCCGCTAGATGCTTGAATAGGTGCGCACCAAGTGCTTGTATTTGAGTTGAATTGAATTGGTTCTACTCTGTGATTTATCTCTTGCATCCTAGTTTTTATTTGGCCATTATTCATAGAGGGATACATTCACCCCCCTCTGTATCCGGGCCTAGCACCCTAACAATTGGTATCAGAGCAGGTTGTCTGCTTAGAAGGTCCAGCGATCTGTAGAATCGATCCTGCTGCCTTGGTGCTTCATTATTCCTGTTGCATTTATCTGATCAGCTTTCATGGGTGATCCACCGGTTTTCAATGGTTCTAATTTTAATGCGTGGTTTATCAGTCTACGAAATTATGTTGATACAGTTAATCCTGATCTGTGGAAATTAATTTCACAAGGTCCTCACACATTACCAAAGAAAGTGTCCAAATGGACCAACAGCCACAGATCAAAGGATGGAGAAAATAAGAAAGCCTTCAATCTGATGAAAGCAGCCACTGACAGAGCCTTACACTCTTATTTTTATGATTGCAGGTCTGCCAAGGACATCCTGGAGGAGCTGAAGCTAGCTCACAGGTTAAATGAAGACAACTGCATGATGGCTAAAGGAAGTATTCCTAGCAGCAGCCAAAATGAAGAAGAAGATGAGGAGGAGGAGGTAAACATCTTCGAGAATTTTTCTTTAGATGATTGGGAGAATGCATATGCTGAGCTGTTTGAGTCTCATGAACAATTAAGAAAACGATACAAGAACTTGAAAAAGAAAAGTGATCAGGGTAGTTCAAGTTCACCATGTGAAAATTGTTCAAAGATGAAGCAATCTCATGATGCCTATTTGTCAGATATCCATATGCATAAAAACCAGAATGAAAAATTGATGAATGAACTTAAATGTGTTTGCTCTGAACTAAGTAGACTGAAATCTGAAAATGAATGTCTTGAGAAACAATGTGAAAAACTCCAGGTTCAAACAATATGTTCGGTTAAATCTGCATGCAATGAGTGTCCATTCCTCAAGGAAATAAATGAAAATCTTCACTCAAATTTAGAATGGCATAAGGAGTTTATTGTTTCTCTAAAGGAAGAAAACAAGGATCTGTTAAACAAGATTCTGGACCTTGAACAGATAGAGGAAGAGTTGAATGATAAAATGAGCTCAATAAAAATTGAGAAAGACTCTGTTGAAGAAATTAAAAATCTGAAATCAAAAAATGACAAACTAATTCAAGAGGTTGAAGGATTGAAGCAGTTGAACACTGCTATGTCAGAGAAACTTCCTCTCTTAGAAAAAGGAAAATTTGTTTACATTGAAGAGTCTGAAAAATTGAGAAATCTGGAACAAGAAATTGAGGAATGTAAAATTGCAAACAAGGTGCTAAGCGAATGTGTAAATTGCAATGAACAAGAGATTGCCAGTTATGAAATACACATCGTTTCTTTGGAAAATGAAATTGAAGATTTGAATAATTCCTTGTCAAAATTTGTGGACGAAAAAGATAATCTGGACAAAATTCTAGGAAGTAAGGTAAATTTTCAGAAGGAAGGGTTGGGCTATAATCCCTCAAATAAGAAGAGTTTTCAAAATAAAGTTCAAACT
The DNA here is from genome assembly GCA_022559845.1 of Amorphophallus konjac. Taxonomy (NCBI): domain Eukaryota; kingdom Viridiplantae; phylum Streptophyta; class Magnoliopsida; order Alismatales; family Araceae; genus Amorphophallus; species Amorphophallus konjac. The sequence continues at coordinate 142,428,295 of CM040120.1, forward strand.
TCCTTTGTTTCCAGCTCAACCTCTCATAGCCCTCAGAACCTTCCAGGTTATCAGTCAACTGCTCAAGAGAAAACAACAGAAAAATAGAAAGAAAAGCATCAACATGTTCCTCTTCCCACTCTGCATGTTTCACCCACTCACTCGCATGCATCTAGAAAGAAAATGATCTGTCACTACTGTCACAAATATGGACATTTGATGCATGAGTGTAATTTGATGGAAAAAGATGACCTAGCAGCTGCTCAAAACAATCAGGGTAGAAATCATGTCCTTAGGGAAAAGAAAATTCATTGTTATAACTGTGGAAAAATAGGACATGTTGCTGCACAATGCTGGTTAGGCCCTCATAGAAATACCTTTTCTAGTTGTTCTCATTGTGGAAAATATGGCCATACAGTCAAGGACTGTTGGCATGCTCAGGGAAGAACTTTCTCTCAGAATATAAAACTCCCTGCAAATAGAAATGTTTTTGGAAGAAATAAAACTATTTTTAAAGAAAAGAGTCTGGCATGCTTTGAATGTGGAAAATTTGGCCACCGAGCTTCGGAATGCTGGTGGGCAGGTAAAGGTAAACCAAAATCTCATACAAGTAACAGAAATCTTCATGTCAATGCACATTAAATTTATGTTCAGAATAATGCACACAGATTCCATGCTAACAATGTTGTGAATAAAAAGAATTCAAGATCTACTGTTTCCTGTCATTATGGTGGGCAGGTTGGGCACTCCATGAGTGTGTGTAATTTAATGAAGTCTGATGACTTACATGCCCAAAGAATGTGGAAAGCACCTATCAAAGGTGTTACTAACAAAGTAGGACCCAAGAAGTCTTAGGTACCTAGAAACACAAAATGAGATCTGTGCTTTGCAGGTATGCCTTGGGATGAGGAATAAAAGGGGGTCAAATAAACCAAGGCATCTAAAGTATGATAAACCCCAACTCTGCTGATTAAATGTTTCTTCACCTGAATTTTTTTTGTTTTAATTGAACATCATGCTTAATATGTCAATGCATACATGTCCAGAACTGCATCTGCCTTTTGTAATTTTCTTTTATCATGCACTGGTGCATACATGAGTTTAAAGAATGTCTGCATTCGATGCATACATATGTTAATTGCAGTTAGTTGATATTTGTTAAAATGCATAATCTCTGAAAATAAATTGCATTCTAAAAAATCTGAAAAGGTGAGTTGAGTAAGTCTGTTACTTGGATGATGTCTCATGCTTAAAAATGTTCATCTGCACATTTGACATGCACATGCATCACAATTGCATATAAGTGGCACAGTGTTAGCTAAAAGATGCATGTAGAACTGCATATGCATTGGATTGTCATGCATGACTCTTGGTATATAAATAGTAAGATACTAAAGGGCAGATGAACTCTGTCTGGAAGTGCTTACTATGTGTGAGGTAGTCTTTAGACCAAGTCCTCCGCCTGGTACCATAGGTCAGAGTTGCATACATTTAGGAATGTTAGATCATGCATACATTTAGGGGGAGCATTATTCATATTCTACCATCTGAACTTCCCATCTTCAGATTGAACTGCTATCTTGCCTAAATCCCTGTGATGAATGTGTAATGCAACACATTTCAGCTTCCTGCTTCAACTGTTATCAGCCATCTTCACTCATCCTATTCATTGGTATCATCTGTTGAATTGGCTGTTCCCAAAAATGTTTCGGCCTTTCCTAAAAACTCAGAAAGAATTCTCTGTACATATCCTGATCATAAATCTGAAAGATAACTTAAACAGGAATCTTCTATTATATAGGATTATGAATGTCTGATTCTTTCAGCTGGTTGATGTTTCATGTATGTCCTGTGTTTGCTTATGAACATATCTTGAAAATATCTGAGTTGGTCTTAATAAACTTTAACCAACATTTTCATGTTGAGTTTTTTAAACTCTTCTGAATTCTGAAAATTCTGAAATCATGATATTCCTTGATTGATATGTATGAAATTAGTATTGATTTTTAAACATCTGAGAATATGGATTATGTCTAAGGGTAAATCTTGTCAGAGCAATGACCTTGGTCACTGAGAAATCATGTCCAAAGGACTGTGTCATGAGGTGCCATAGTTAACTCTGCTTAAAAATGATTGATAATCTGGCAGAGCAATAGCATGCACACTGAGAAATACATCTCACTCATCAAAGAAATGATCTGTAGTGTGTCATGAAGTGTAAATGTAATCTCTGTTCCTATGAAGCATGACAGTTAGTCCATCCAAGTGTTTAGGGATATTGGCGTCTAAACAACGTGTATCCTCTAGTTACAAGGGTGTACTAAACTCAAGTGCTCGTGAAGAATGTTATGAAAATTGATGCTAATCTAGTATACCATTTGAAAGATATGTGCAAAAGAAATATTCTATTGGAACCCTTGACAGAAACAAATATTTTTCTTATGTGTTTAACTTCATTACTATTGATTGCATCTCTTAAAGGAATCTTTGAAATTAAGTGAGTAAGGAAGAAGAAGGTTAAACAAGACTGTCAATATGAAAGCAAGGTTCACCTTGATTAAAACTGATTTCAGATATGAGTACAGAAAGCTTATGAACAAGCCTTGCATACATCATATTCTGATCTGACTTGTCAATGAAGATCATTCATAAATCTCTATAATAGAAGAGTCTGAAATACCTATTTAATCAGATTTATGAAATTGATATCCCATTGAAAACTTTTCTCATTTATTCTGAGTGCCTTGTTTCTCACAATGGACTCCATTATTTCAGACTTAACTGTTGATTTTCTTTATCTCCCGTGCTTCATTCCAATCACTGTCCATCTAAGGGGGAGAACTTTTGCATGTCCCTGTGGTTCAATATTCATTCAGGAGAGTATCTTGTCAGGGGGAGTTTTAGATGATACTAACTCTGTTTGCATAATAGCTCCTATTTCAAATTCTTAAACAGTCAATGACCACTCCATTCTTTTTGATGTTGACAAAGGGGGAGAATTTTTGGTGTGAGTCATTAGTCTTTATTGGTGCATGCATTAGTCATTATGGGTGCATGTTTATGAACTGTCACATGGTATTTCATAATCATCATGATGGACCTATTGCAATGACTCATAATATTGTCATCATCAAAAAGGGGGAGATTGTTGTGTCCCCTGTGGTTCTGGAGTTTTGATGATGACAGATATTATGTCTCATTATGAGAAACTGTCAGAACAGGGTTGAGGATGTCTCACAGGTCATGAAGTTAACCCTAGTCAAAGAGTCAAAGTTAAATCATGACAGGTAAGGTGAATGCTCAGATCAGGTAATGCTTTAATTAGTTCTCCTGCATACATTCAGTTCATGTCTGCTATATGCATTCAATTCATTGGTTCATGTTTATTGTGCATTGCCTCACATCAAGTCTAGACATCCTGGTTGCATTCTAAGTCTACACATCCTGCTAGGTCGGTCTTCAAAGTATGTACATTGATCTTCAAGGCAAGTCTATACATTGGCTCATGGTCTTCAAGTCGATACAGAGTCTTCATCTTCTGAAGTTTGTACAGCCAGTCACTTGACAAAGTCTGTACAGTGTCTCATATTGGCAAAGTCTGTACATCGTCTGGTTTGTGGATGCTTTGTCCTTTTGAAGTCTATACACTAGATTGTTAGCCCTTCAACTCTATACATTCGAGTGTTAACCTTTAAGTCCATACATTAGCCTTCAGACTAGCAAGTCTGTACATCGTGCATCCTTAAGTTGAAGTCTGTACAGAGTCAGCGTCCAGTTGACCGTCTCAGGCAGTGTCTCTTTGTGCGTCTCTTGCATGTCCATACAATGCTTCAGACTAAAGCCTGTACATCAGACAGTGTTTAGGCGAAGTCTATACATCAGTCCTCAAGTGTTACAAGTCTGTACATTGGCCATCAAAGCCTTCAAAGTCTGTACATCCTTCAAGACTCTCAAAGTCTGTACAGCCTGCTTTGTCGATTCAGATTTCAAAGTCTATACAACGTGGGCTTCAGTTCTTCAAGTCTACACATCATCAGTTGAACGTAAAGTGTATACGTTGCAGCGTCAACTCATTAGGCTGCAGCGTCAACTCAGCAAGTATGCACATCGCCATTAGACTTTCAAGTCTACACACTGGAAGCTCTTCATTTGATTGAGTCTATACATTGTCCTAGGCTAAGTGTGTACAGCGTCAACGCATGAAGCCTGTACATCAGTCTTAATATTCTAAGTCTATACATTGTCTATAGTATTTTGAAGTCTGTACTTCATGTTCATTCAAGTTCACTTCATGGCTGTCAGCCGTGTGCTTTGGTTTCCAAGTCTATACAGCTTCTGTGTGTTCTATGCATCTCACAAGTCTAGACACTCAGCATAGTCTATACATTGTGTTATGTTTGTGTTTCGTTGAGAACACAAGTCCATACAGTCATGCATTGTTGCTAAAGTCTATACATCGTCCGTCTCAGACATTGTCTTAGGCTAAGTCTGTGCAGCCTACTGTCTCATTCAGTGTCTCATGGCATGAAGTTTGTACACTCGATTTGCCTTTGATTCGGTCAAGTGTGTACATTCCTTCACTGTAGGTTTCACGTATCCAAGTCTACACACTTATTCCTTGTGCTGCTTCACGCATAAAGTCTATACACTGGGTTTGATGCCATGTCTATACATCGACTGGCAGTCTTCAGCTAAGTGTATTCCTTGCTTCATAACATGAAGTATATACATTGCATGATCTTTTAATCAAGTCCATACACTGAGCAAGCACATGCATTGTCAGCCTGTCGAGCTTCAAGTCTACACATTGGGTTGTCAGGCTTCAACTCTATACACTCATTGTTAGAGTCCTGAACTTTTCCAAGTCTATACACTCTCTCAGTGTACATACTTGCCCATTTGCTGTTTCAGAGTATATACACTCGGTGTTATAAGATTTAAATAACCACTTGTTCTATGTTATGATTATAAGATCTTTTGTGTGTATAGGGTTAACGCAGAATGACCACAGCGTCCACGCAGCAAGTATACTAGTAGAAGTATTAGCTGCTGGAACACATCACTGCGTCAACGCCACGGCTTGGTAGCGTCCACGCAGCAAGCAAACAAGCTAAAGTATTAGCTGCTGGAACACCATTGCGTCAACGCTATGGGCTAGCAGCGTCGACGCAGCACGCTTATATACTGAAGACATTGATCACTGGACACCAATGCGTCAACGCCTTGATCAAGTGGCGTGGACGCTGTAGTTCAAACAATCAAGAAAGAAGCTTACTAGATTACTCTGATGCGTAAACGTTGCAGGCTGGTGGAGTCAATACAATGCATTGCTGAATGTTATTCAAGTCTGAACAGCGGATGTCTTCATGTGTGAAGTCTATACAATGGATTCTTACCGAGATTGATGACCTGGCTCGTGATCCCAGGAGGACGAGGTATGAAGATGCTGACATGTGGATGAAGCTGCCTCGATTCTAGCAAATTCCTTGGGCGGGAAAACATGGAAGCCACACGCCCAGGAGCTGCTGCTGCTGCTGCTATATATATGAGCTTTCTTCCACTAAAGAAGGCTGATCGATAGAAAAAGAGAAAAGTTTATACATCGAGTCTGAGAGCAGCAGAGAGTATTCGATCCAGTGAGAAGAGAAGAAGAAGAAAAAGAAGAGTGGCAGAGTGAGAGAAGCAGCAGAAGTAAAAAGAGAAAGAGAGAGAGCTCGCGAGTGAGAGAAGGAAGATGAGAAGAGAAGAAGAAGAAAAAGAAGAGTGGCAGAGTGAGAGAAGCAGCAGAAGTAAAAAGAGAAAGAGAGAGAGCTCGCGAGTGAGAGAAGGAAGCAGAGAAGAAAAGGAAGAGAAAGAAGAAGAGAGAACGAGAGATGGGAAGCTTCATCTGAAGACTTGTTCCTACTGGACCGTGGATCAGATCCAGGCCAGTCAGCTCCATTGAGAGCCATATCTGTGTTTTCATCTTTTATAGCTTTCTGATTGCTGTGTTATTTTCCTTTATTGTTTTCCTTTGTTTTCTGATTATCTTTGTTCTTCTGATCCTCTGGACTGAGGTCAGATTCCTCCCGTGGACTTAGGAGAAGGGAGATCTGATCTCCGGTTCTGGGCTTGTGGATTGCAAGTCCAGGGGTCCCTCCGGTTGGGAGGAAGAGAGGTCTTCGACCTCTGGTTTGCTGGTGACTGGAAGTCACTGGTTGGTTCCCTCCTGGTCTGGAGGAAGAGGGACTTCGGTCTCTGGTTTCCAAGTGGCTGGGAGTCACTTGGGGTGTCCCTCCGGCTTGGAGGAAGAGGGGAGGTTGTTCCCCTGGTCAAGTTGTGTGGCAGCAACTGTTTGCAGACTGAGTCTGCTTGGTTCTAACATTTGCTAGTGAAGCCTCACTCCGGTTGGAGTGAGGGGTGGATGTAGGTCTGTGGATCGAACCACCTAAAAAATATCTTGTGCAGTGGTCTGATTGTTTGCTTAGCTTCCGCTAGATACTTGAATAGGTGCGCACCAAGTGCTTGTATTTGAGTTGAATTGAATTGGTTCTACTCTGTGGTTTATCTCTTGCGTCCTAGTTTTTATTTGGCCATTATTCATAGAGGGATACATTCACCCCCCTCTGTATCCGGGCCTAGCACCCTAACACAATCGACTCGAAACACACCACACAAACAAACCACACAAGAAAACACACTGACTCATGCACGACTCGAGACTAAGGTGGTAGCATCGAGCCTACTAGGTGGCGACATCCTGGGCGGCAGGAGAGCTGTCCCACTCTTCCCCCCCCCAAGGCATAGTACTCATCGGCTAGTGCCCCATCGGCCACGTAATTGACACAGTCAAGCTCGGGAGGTGTAGACTCTCCAATACCTATGGCTAGGGTGGCGCGAGCGGGGCACTCGCTGGCAATGTGGCCATACCCGTGACAGTGGAAACACTGCACTCTCGACCGACTACTGTCTCCTATAAAAGGGGCCTTACCTTTATTATCCCGTCGGGTAGGGGGTGTAGGCAGTAATGGGGGAGATGTAGGTGCCTTGGACAATAGTGGAGGGGGTGCCGGTGCCAGAGGATGGGCTATAGGAGCCGGGGGACGGGCAACGGGTGCCGGTGGTTGGGGTGGAAATAGATCCCGGGGTGGAGGAGGGCGAGGTCTAGGAGCGAAGTGCTCCTGACGGGAGGGCTCCTGAGGACGAGCCATGGGTCCCCTCGGGTATGAACCTAAGGGGCCACGAGAATCACTACGGGGAGGAGCGGGGCTCCACCGGGGAATAGACTCGAACTCACCCTTGAATTGCTCTATTTCGAGAGTAACTTGGTATGCATCCTCTAGCTTATCCACCTTACGGCGGAGAAGCTCATACCGTAGGTGCGGGCGTAGACCACGCCGAAACCGAGAGACGGTAAGGGAATCCTCCTCCGTGGCATCACATCGCAAGTAGTATTCATCAAACTCGGCGATGTAATCCGAGACAGACCGGTCTCCTTGGGTGAGGCTTTGCCACCTCTCTATAAGACGCTGGCGGTAGGAGGTAGGGAGGTATTTCTTCCTAAGTTTCTCCCTCATCTCAGTCCACGTATCGATTGGAGGTTCATGACGATGAAACAATAGATTCTCCATGTTCCTCCAATATGTTTGGGCTTGGCCCAAAAGTTTCATCCTGGCAAACTTGACCTTCCTTTGGTCCGACATCTCGAACCACTCAAAATATCAATCCATGCCAGCCTCCCAATCAAGATAGACCTTTGGGTCTAAGGACCCGTCAAAGGTGGGAGGGTTGGCCCGAACAGTCCGAAGGGCCCGTTCATCCATATCTTGGTCGTGGGTACGCCGTATAGGACGACGATCACGACCATATCCCCGATGCTCATTCTCGGACTCATAGTCATGCACTTCGTGGACTTCGTGCCTCCTATTAGCTACCCCGTGACCCCTTGGAGTCGCTGGTCGCTGACCCAGCTCCGGTTGACCTTGTGTAGGTGGGACGGGTGCTTGGACTGGAGCAATCGGATGTGTCTCGGCTGGTCCTTTCTCTAGTGCGGTGACTCTCCCGATCAATCCCTGAATGGACTGACTTGACCCGGCGGCCCTATCCTCTACGGCTTTCATCCTCTCTTCTAGGCGGGTGCCTAGACCGTTCACTCGGGTACTCACTCCTTCCATCCTATCCATTCGGGTACTTAAATCACCCATTTGCGTGTCAAACCCATCAAGAGGTGTATGCAATCCTTGCACTTGTCCCATAAGATTTTGGAACATTTCGAGCACTGCTGACGCATCTAGACTAGTGGCTCGGGGATCCGCCATAGGTGGGGGTGGGGGTGAGTACTGAGTACCCCTACGAGTGGGCATGCAAACACACCAACTAGATGACGCCGACTAAAGCAAACACACTAATGCGAAATGATGCGCCTAGACTTAAACCAATATCTGGTACGGGGCGGAGGTAATCGACCCGAGGGTCACTCGCGCAAGTGTGCGGCCTTCCCGATAGGCGTAGCCTAACGTTCGGACAACACCTTTTGATATACCGAATTATCGGGATGAAATGCAATTTAAAACACTCTTTTTTTTTGTTTTAGAAATATGATGATCCTAGACTCGACTTAACCCGACTAATGACTAGACGTAAATGACACCCTTTTTTTTGGACACCCTAGACTCAACCTGCTCTGATACCAAATTGATGCGGGATGAGACCACGGACACGACAAGCTCGTGACTGCCCCTTAACGAGGGAAGCGTCGGACGTGCGCGGTTGAGAAACCGGCAATGAGCTAGGGTGGTCGGCTCTCTTTCGTGCCCGGATCGGGTCACGGGACAGTCTCGCACTCTCTCGCAGTAGCGGTGAATGATAATATAGCGAGCTAACGGACCTAAAGCATGCTCTCTCGCAGTGGCATAAACAAGTATATATGAAAATAAGTAAATGCCGAGTGTAGGGAGCGAGAACGATACCTCCACGCGCTCGGCGTGGGGAAGACGGACCCGGCCGAAAACTCGTACTCCCGGAAAACTTAACACACAATAATTATAGCAATGGGAACATGCCCACTCCACGCAGGGAGGTAAAAGGCTATACAAATGGGCCCGGGAGGACCGAATTCGGGTTGACGGGCAGCTTCGTGTGTTGATTCGGCTACACGCGTGTTCACGACCGTGGGGCCCACGTGCTGTCCGGAGGGGCCGTGTAGGACCCGGTGGTACCGCTATAGTGGAGACACTTGGGGAAGCGCTCCCCGGGCTGGTGGCACGCTGGTTCGCCGGCCGGAGGCCGGGCGGCTCCGTTCAGCACCGGTCGGAAAAACCGATCGGAAATCTGCCGGTTCTGTATTTCAGCGCGCGCTCCGGCGAGAACGGACGATGCGATCAGCATCGGTGTCGGAATGCGACGAGATCAGAGCCGTTGGAAAGCTGCTTCGAAGTACTACAATCTAGTGGCCTTCATAAAAATTCACCAGATTTATACTTTGTGTTGGCGAATTTTATATGCTTCTATTGTACAGTAACCGAAGACTCAGATCTGCAGAGAACTTCCCTGTTGATTACCTTTGATCGTGAAGTAGATGTCCGAATTTGAAGATGTGTTCTTCCGAAAGGTTGTAGGAAATTGAACAAGAAAATTAGGACTATTTTTGGATTTGGATTTGAAGGTGGTGGTGATTAGTTCTGATTTTTTGAGTGGAGGGTGGTCGGATCTGGGATCTGACTAAAAACACTGTATCAGAGGAAGAACATGAATTTCTAAAAATAGCTAGAAGGCTGATAAGAAACTAAGAACATTTGTGGAGGTATAGGGTGATGGACAGAACTCCCAGTAAAATTGGGAGGGCTTGGATAAATCAAAAAGATGGTCGGAGGGGGAGAAATCAGAGGTTTTGTCACTGTAGACAGAAACCTGGCAGATCTGGGATGACAGATTGGATGAAAATGTAAAAAAACTAAATGATAGAATTTTGGCGTGAAACTTTAAGTGGATCTTGGGATGCAAGGGCTGAACACACCATAAAAAATTAAGATCTATCCATGCTCGTGGCTGAGACAGACAATTCGTTGAAGCTTCTGTGGTCGGATGAAGACAGAACTGCAGAGGCGGCTCGATGGCGGCACGAACGGTGGTGGCGTCGGCACAGACGATCACCGGAGGTTGAGAGGGGATGAAAGAAGATAGAATACACTCTAGATCTGGGGTTGGGGATGGAAGAACAGCAGGGGAAGAGAGAGGGGCGCACCAAGCTTCAAACAACTCAACAATTTTCTGATTTTTTTTCCATTGAATTTCATATGAAAATACAATGTTATATATGACTCCAACAAAATCAATTGTGCACCCTAGGATTTAGGGAAGGGGATTGAAGGGCTGGGATGCAATGTGAATCAACACACTTAATACATATTTTAATCTAACTTGACCATTTCTATTCAAACTTAGACTAATTCCATTCCAACTCCACCTAAATCACACCTAACAAGCCTAATAAGGCCAAAAGAGAGGGCGCCCCCCTTCATGGGCCAAGGGCCATTCATGGGCCAAGAGCCACCCAATATATCATGCTAGTCATGGGCCATTCCCACTTAGATGGCCCATGAGAGAGTGGAACCCAATTTGGGCCTTAAGTGCCTTAATGACCCATTTAAAACCAAATGACCCAATATGAAGTAGCACCCTTAAGTGGACCTAAACCATGATACCTAGTAATGGACTCTTCCTAGAAATGTGGCCCAATGGCTTAATTAAACCTTACAAAGAGAGCCCAAATGAATGAAATAAAAAATTACACACTTTCAAGCCAATACAACCCATACTACACACCTATACAAGCCAATACATACAATACAACCCATAAGCTCTTGATATCCGCGTTGTCACGCAATGACCTGGGGACCGGCCCACGTGTCGGAATTATCCCGCGGCTTGCGCCAGTTGTACTTTGGCCGCTTAGGCCCGCTTGTAAAGCCCATGTGGCTCATCATAAAGCCAGTAAAATACAAGTGCCCGCATTCGGGCCCCCAGCTTCCTACCTACGCCACGCGGCATCCGTGCCTAATGCCCTAACCCCAGTAAACACCCCTCAGTCTAATGCACACCCATAGCTGCTGAATGCCCCCAGCCCTCTACCCACGGCTTCAGACACATATACAGACTTTTCTTCACCTTGGAACGAAGGTATTCGGATTCAATCCGATGTAAAGAAACACCAGTTGCTTACGATCTGTAGGGAAATTCATCCTGTACACGATTCCCGCAATCACCTACGCACTCGCACCCATGGAACCCCTTCTCTCCACGTGTCGCTCGATCGCCCGAGCCCACGTGCCGCGCCCTGGTGGCGCTTCCCCGGTCAACCCTTGGTTCCACGAGTGATTGTCGAGAAATCAACTGGCACGCCCGCACCCTGTCCGGTTAACCCTTATCTTGACACTTCCGTGCCATTCGACCCTTTTTTGACTTTCCGTAAAAGGAGAGTGCCCGATACCGCCGTGAGAGGCGTGCAACCATAAGGAGGATGCCCGAGATACATCAAACTCCCGTATTTTCCTTCCCCGCTGTATCCCTTCCTTCACCCCAATTATTCGGCATGAAAACATGCGTAATAGTTATTTATCACATATTAGATAAGCACATATTAGACATGCATCCTGTCACTATAAGCAATAGCAAACACATACCTAGGCATCCATACGTCGCCATAAAGACAAATTGATGTGACACCACTAGGGAAATGCAGCAAAGAGACAAGGGCCCTCGGACCTACTACGCAAACATAATCAATTTTGAGCACGGGGTTGCGTAAATCGCCGAATCGCCGTTGCACACACGAACCCGAGGTGACTCGGTGATGCCGAGTGGAGGTGGTGGATCAAGACCCTGGCTGGTTTGAGGGCCAGCAGGGCTAAGGTTGCCCTCCCGAGGGTAAGATGCCCACAACTAAGGGGCTGGCCGGGTGCCAAGTGGGGCACTGGGTCACTCTCTCTCACAAACCACGGTGACCTCACGGAAATGGAGCACTCCGGGGTCAGGTGCTTTCTCTCGCTTCCAACGGAGCAATTTCATGGATATTAAAAGAACAAGTACTGATAATGGGAGCAAGGTTTTGAGCTTACCCTGGTTGGTTTGAAGAAACCAACCCCGTTCAGAGACGAGGGCGAGCGGGGGAGTGTGGGTACCCCGCACACTACGTCGGTGTAGCTTCCCCTGTTCGAACAATACATGCACTACTCCCCACACAGGGGGGGTTGGACTAGGGGAGGGGAAAGTGTGGGTTACAATTAAACACTACCTCCACACAGGGAGGGGCAATAAGCCGGCCAGGCGGGGAGGGGAGGTTAACTAAACTAGTGCCGAATGATCTGCCCAGTTCTGGAATGACCGGACAGGGAGTCAATGTAGACGATGCCACGCACTCCACCGAACTCGGAAGTCATCGGAACAGGTGCCGAAACGTCGCTGACGGACCCCGGAATTCCTGTGAATTTTTGGGGGTGGTCCCGTCGTCGACACCGACCGGGGCAGGCTCTGGATCTGGTCCTCTGCGCTCTGGTTCAGACTGATTTCGGGTGTAGCAGCAGATGGATGTAGTCGCCACGTCCGCTCCTGAAGTCCAAATGTGGCGGGACCAAAACGAGTACGACCGTGGACGAGTCTTCTTCGAGCAGAAGCTAGGGGGAGCACCAGACGATGTCGGGGCAGAGAGGGAGAGCCCTTTGAGTGAGGAGGGGTCTGGTCAGGTCCTGAGTAGCCTGTTCAGCACACCTGGGGGAGAAAATTCGGAACGGGCAGCCCTGGACTCCAATCGAAACCCCGCCTGTGGGGTTGCGTGGGGGATTGGTAGTACTTCGACCCGGTCAAGCGGAGTGCCTTGGAAGAGAAGGGTGAGGCCATGGAAGCTTCTGCACAACAGCTATGCCTTCCAGCCAGGGCTACCATGCGCAGTCGGGGGAGAACGGGTCCACCGGGCAGCAGGGATGTCGGATGCCGGCGAGACCACCTCGGCTGCGGAGCTATCTCGACGATCTTTCCGAAAATGTATGATACGCTTCCAGATGACGCCGAACAACTCCGGAGCAGGCTCTGCAAGTGGAGCTCCTACTGCTGCCAGTGAACTGAGCAGTGCAAAGGAGACTATTGATGGTTATGGGGTGGTAAGGAGTGGGGGGATGGCAAGGGGAGAGAGGGGTTGCTGGTAGTAGTTGTAGGAGGGGTGGTTTGGGATTGAGAGGGGAGAGGGGGGATGGCAGTGGGCAGACCTGGTGTGGGGGAATGGAGTGGGAGGTGGGAGAGGAGGAAGGGCTCTCTTGGAGGAGGTGGGGTGATGGGGGCGCAAATGGGCTTGGGGGAATGGGGAGGGTTTCCCTTTGATTTGAGTGGTGGGTTAATGGAGGGGTTAATGGTGGCCTAGGGAATGGAAAGGGTTGCCTTGGGGAGGGGAAGGGGTGGCTTGGGAAAAGGATTGGTTGCTTGGGGAAGAGGAAGGGTTGCTTGGGAGAATGGAGAGGTGCCTAGGAGAAGGGGATTCCACCTAGGGGTTGGAGGGGAATTAAATGGGAGGTATGGGGAAGGGGGCGGGATCTTAATGAGAGGTGAACGGGGAGGAGAGAGAGTGAATTTCAAAATTGGGGGTGGGGAGGAGAGAGAATGGGGTTCGCCCCCTTTAGGAAGAGAGAGAGAGAGAAATAGAGATAGAGAGAGAGCTAGAGAGAGAAGGAGGCACAATTCTTGTGGATAATTTTCACTTAATAATTCATTAGTCCTCCATGGAGGGATTGGGGTCCTATTTATAGGAAACCCTCAATTTACAAAAAGTCCTCACCTTTTGGACTATTGACAAATGACCAAGGGGGGAAGGGGGCGCCCATGGGCCAAGCCCATTGAAGTGGGCCCGTTAACCCACTAGGCCACCTAATGATACTTAGACTTAGATAGATGACTCACTAACTTAGGTACTTGACTCAATAAAAGGAAAATTACATGGTTAAGACTCAAAGAAAGATATGAAAATTACATAGCGAGACTCAGAAAATCAAGATGAACACAATGGCAAGCATCGGGACCCTTGGAGAAATGGGAAGTGGTAAGCGATGTCCCCATCATACTCCCGGGGTGCAGAGAACTCGACTCTGTCGAGTAAAGATCCATCGTATGCGGAGGGAGTCACGGCGGGGTTGCCCACAAGTCTGCCAAAGGTAGCTGGTCCTTTCACCAAGGTAGCGCCCTTACCCTTTGCTCCAGATGACAGTGACCTGTTCATACAATATCCGCTACACTTGCTCACGCTGGCCTCTCTGGTCTGGTGGAGTTCTCTCACGGTAGGGACTCTCGCAAGGGGTGGAACAGGCTCGATGTTTTCACTAGGTGTCACCGTGGGTCCCCTGTAGGGCACCAGGTCAGCCACATTGAATGTGGGGCTTACTCCGTATTCCTCGGGGAGGTTCAACACATAAACATTGGTGCCGATCCGCCTCAGAACCTGGAAGGGACCTGATCCATGCGACCTCAGTTTGGAGATATTTCCAGGGAATAGTCTCTCGGTCCTCACCATCACAAAATCACCTGTATGGAATTCTTGGTGGCGACGGTGGGAATCGGCTAATTTTCTGTATCCCTCATTGCTCTTGTTGATGTGCTCGCGACGGGTACTATGCAGTGTCATGAATGATGATCCTCTTGAGATGAAGGGAGGGCCTGGACAACCAAATTCAGCCCTATCAAGTGTTACATTGGTTTTGACGAACTTAGGAGGACCGGGGCAACCATAAATTGACATATCATGCTTAGATGTGATGAGGACTTTCATGGACTCAGGGGGGCCGGGGCAACCATAGGTGAATCTATCGTGCATGGTGGCGATAATTACCGGGGGACCCGGACATCCATGTATGCTCCATTCATGCGTAAGAGCTATGACGAATGTGGGAGGACCAGCACATCCAATTGTGAGCCAGTCATGCATTGGGCCTAAAGTGTGTGTGACATGTATGAGATGATTGGGCTTGTGACCCTTGTCGAATGATGTGATACGCCAAGATAGGTGCACTCTTATCCTAGAGGTGACGACCATGTGTGTGGGTATGGGGTGGTCCTTGAGCTCCCACTTATAAGGGTCGAAGGGGTCAAAGAAGGTATGTATCATGGAGTGGGGCACTTCATTGTTTCCTAGGTGTATTTCACCCATGGTCATGGTTCCCTTGGTGTGGACCGGGTCTTGGGAGAGGTGGGCTTGATCCAACATGGTTGGTTGGGGTAGGAAAAGGTTGGTGGTGAGTAAGGTGGGTGGGTATAGGAAGGGATCAAAGGGGTCATGGTAAGGGTCACCTAGGGAGAGGAACTCTAGGTCCTCATGGTCCTTACATAGTGGTGAGTCATCCTCCTCTAATCGAACAATTGGGCCGAAGTTCTTGGTGGGATGGTCGGCCATGAATGGAGGGCTTGATGTTCTACCCGAGATAAGCAACTCTAGTTTGTGGATAGCATCAGGCTCATCGGGTGTAGGGAGGAATAGAAGAAGGTCGCTAGTGTAGCAACCCACAGTGTAAATCGAGGAGATGGACCTGACACATAGGTGTAGGAGGTCAAGGCTCCTAGGTCGGTCGGCCACTGTGGTCAACCTGCCAGTTAACTCCATTTGCCAAAATAGACCCTTAAGGAGATCCCCTAATGTCTCCACTTGATAAGATGATTGAATGGTGGTGTGATAGGAGAGGGGCACTATAGGGAGGTTTTGTTCCATAGGAGGGCAACCATGGGCCATGATCTCTCTAATTGGGTTCTCCTTTAGCCAACGAAAAAGGGGTTCTCCTAAGATGAGCTCAGCCCCAACGAGAGAGGGTGTGTGAGCCATGATGCTTTCTACACATGGGATGGGAACTTCCTGGCCTAACTCATGACATTGTGACTCGTATTCTTCTTCCCAATCGGGGGAGGCCTCATGTACCTCAATCACATTCTCATACCTTTGGGGTGTGGAGGTTTTACTCTCCAAGGGAAATGGAAGGTCTTTTGGGGATGGGGTGATGAAGGTTAGGACATGGTGCACCCGGGGTGGTGAGGGAGTTCGAACTTGGGTTGGGTTTGGGAGTGGAAGTAGTGGAGGCATAAGTTGGGGTAGGATTGGGGTTGGTAGTGGAAGATGGGCGGGTTGAGGAGGATTGGGTTGGTTGGTCTTTGGAGGTGTGTCCCTTATGGGGGAAGATGGCGGGGTGGTGGTGGGGACCATGGAGGCTTGTGGGGTGTGGGTTTGATGGGGAATTTTGGGTTGGGTGGTGGCCGCCATGGGCCTAGGGGAAGGGGTGGACACGTTGTCCACTTGGGTTTGAAAGGTGAGGGTTAGTTGAGTGGCTTTGGGTTGGGGAGTGGTGGCCTTCATGGGGGAAATCGGGTCAATTAGGGGTCTTTTGCCCTTAGGATCGGCCGGTTGGGGAGGGATGGGAGTGGGTCGCCCTTGGATTTGGGGAGAGTTGGTGGTGGTGATTGGGGTTAGAATTATTTGGGGTTGTGGAGTTTGGGCCCTAAGGGAGGTCTTGGGTTGGCTGGGAGAGACAGGAGGAGTAGGAGTGCTCCTCGGGCTATGGTTCTCCGAGTAAGAGTGGGGAGGTCGGGGAGCGTAGATCTTCCTAAGCTCAATCTTCATCTCTTCCCATGAGCCTATCGGTTCTTGCCTCCGAATCTTTCTTAAACTCACTATGCGTTCCCACTCCTTCTTGGCTTGTCCCCGAAGCCGCCCCTTGGCCATGCGGACTCTAGTGTGTTTATAGACCATAGTCCTATCAAAGTTTTTATCCATGGTAGCCTCCCACTTTAGGTAGGCATTAGGACTAGATCCGTCAAAACTAAGGTCCCTTTCTATAATGATTTCCAAGAGGAGGGGGTCAATCGAACCCTTGTGGAGGGTCGAGTTGTTGGGGGTTAACCAAAGAGGGGTATACATGATGATGCACTGGGTGGCCCGATGATGACTCTAAATGTGAATGCACCCTAGGACCAACTTGTAGAGAGACAAGTTGTGAACTTGCTCTGATACCACTTGATGTGACATCACTAGGGAAATGCAACAAAGAGATAAGGGCCCTCGGACCTACTACGCAAACACAATCAATTTTGAGCACGGGGTTGCGTAAATCGCCGAATCGCCGTTGCACACACGAACCCGAGGTGACTCGGCGATGCCGAGTGGAAGTGGTGGATCAAGACATTGGCTGGTTTGAGGGCTAGCAGGGCTAAGGTTTCCCTCCCGAGGGTAAGATGCCCACAACTAAGGGGCTGGCCGGGTGCCAAGTGGGGCACTGGGTCACTCTCTCTCACAAACCACGGTGACCTCACGGAAATGAAGCACTCCGGGGTCGGGCGCTTTCTCTCGCTTCCAATGGAGCAATTTCACGGATATTAAAAGAACAAGTACTGATAATGGGAGCAAGGTTTTTAGCTTACCCTGGTTGGTTTGAAGAAACCAACCCCGTTCGGAGACGAGGGCGAGCGGGGGAGTGTGGGTACCCCGCACACTGCGTCGGTGTAGCTTCCCCTGTTCGAACAATACATGCACTACTCCCCACACAGGGGGGGTTGGACTAAGGGAGGGGAAAGTGTGGGTTACAATTAAACACTACCTCCACACAGGGAGGGGCGCTAAGCCGGCCAGGCGGGGAGGGGAGGTTAACTAAACTAGTGCCGAATGATCTGCCCAGTTCTGGAATGACCGGACAGGGAGTCGATGTAGACGATGCCACGCACTCCACCGAACTCGGAAGTCGTCGGAACAGGCGCCGAAATGTCGCTGACGGACCCAGGAATGCCTGTGAATTTTTGGGGGTGGTCCCGTCGTCGACACCGGCCAGGGCAGGCTCTGGATCTGGTCCTCTGCGCTCTGGTTCAGACTGGTTTCCGGGTGTAGCAGCAGATGGATGTAGTCGCCACGTCCATTCCCGAAGTCCAAACGTGGCGGGACCAAAACGAGTACGACCGTGGACGAGTCGTCTTCGAGCAGCAGCCAGGGGGAGCACCAGATGATGTCGGGCCAGAGAGGGAGAGCCCGTTGAGTGAGGAGGGGTCTGGTCAGGTCCAGAGTAGCCTGTTCAGCGCACCTGGGGGAGAAAATTCGGAACGGGCAGCCCCGGACTCTAATCGAAGCCCCGCCTATGGGGTTGCGTGGGGGACTGGTAGTACTTCGACCCGGTCAAGCGGCGTGCCTTGGAAGGGAAGGATTAGGCAGTGGAAGCTTCTGCACTGCAGCTCTGCCTTCCAGCCAGGGCCACCTTGCGCAGTCGGGGGAGAACGGGTCCACCGGGCAGCAGGGATGTCGGATGCCGGCGAGACCACCTCGGCTGCGGAGCTATCTCGACGATCTTTCTGACAATGTATGATACGCTTCCAGATGATGCCGAACAACTCCGGAGCAGGCTCTGCAAGTGGAGCTCCTACTGCTGCCTGCGAACTAAGCAGTGCAAAGGAGACTATTGATGGTTATGGGGTGGTAAGGAGTGGGGGGAATGGCAAGGGGAGAGAGGGGTTGCTGGTAGTAGTTGTAGGAGGGGTGGTTTGGGATTGAGATGGGAGAGGGGGGGATGGAAGGGGGCGGACCTGGTGTGGGGGAATGGAGTGGGAGGTGGGAGAGGAGGAAAGGCTCTCTTGGAGGAGGTGGGGTGATGGGGGCGCAAATGGGCTTGGGGGAATGGGGAGGGTTTCCCTTTGATTTGAGTGGTGGGTTAATGGAGGGGTTAATGGTGGCCAAGGGAATGGGAAGGGTTGCCTTGGGGAGGGGAAGGGGTGACTTGGGAAAAGGATTGGTTGCTTGGGGAAGAGGAAAGGTTGCTTGGGAGAATGGACAGGTGCCTAGGAGAAGGGGATTCCACCTAGGGGTTGGAGGGGAATTAAATGGGAGGTATGGGGAAGGGGGAGGGGTCTTAATGAGAGGTGAATGGGGAGGAGAGAGAGTGAATTTTGAAATTGGGGGTGGGGAGGAGAGAGAATGGGGTTCGCCCCCTTTAGAAAGAGAGAGAGAGAGAGAAATAGAGATAGAGAGAGAGCTAGAGAGAGAAGGAGGCACAATTCTTGTGGATAATTTTCACTTAATAATTCATTAGTCCTCCATGGAGGGATTGGGGTCCTAATTATAGGAAACCCTCAATTTACAAAAAGTCCTCACCTTTTGGACTATTGAAAAATGACCAAGGGGGGAAGGGGGCGCCCATGGGCCAAGCCCATTGAAGTGAGCCCGTTAACCCACTAGGCCACCTAATGATACTTAGACTTAGATAGATGACTCACTAACTTAGGTACTTGACTCAATAAAAGGAAAATTACATGGTTAAGATTCAAAGAAAGATATGAAAATTACATAGCGAGACTCAGAAAATCAAGATGAACACAATGGCGAGCATCGGGACCCTTGGAGAAATGGGAAGTGGTAAGCGATGTCCCCATCACAAATGGTCTAAACACTGGAGCTTATCGGCCTTGATCAACTGCGCATGATCGGGAGTTAATACTCCACCATTCTCCAGATAATTTTCTTATTCTGGGTTCTGGATTTTACAGAAGTCCGTTTATCCTCGGAAATGGACCTAATCCCGTACCAGACGCTAACTACGGTTTGTCGTCCCACACCTCCTTAAAGTGACACAGTACTTATGCTTAATTAAATTTTTTATTCTTATTACAAAGTCATCTCAATAAAACTTTTCATAAAAATTACTAAAATAACTGATTATCAGCGAGTCATACTTTAGTGTCATGAATCAACTTTTAATCATGGGGTAGTGGATCAAATCTATTAACTAAATAAATCATCGTTATATAAAATTACACTTCGAATTATTATAATTAAATTAACATAATAGTAACTAAATAAATAATCGATTCTAAGCATAGATTATTGGGTCAAATATGGTAAATAAATCACTAATTTAAGAATGAATAATTACACTTCTAATTAAAATAAAGTCAAAGAAATATAAATATCAAATAACATGTTGTCGGTTTATCATGTGCCTACCTTTAGGGTGGACTCCCTAAATGAAATTTAATATCTCACCCGAGCTCCAGTAATAATCTTTACGTAGGAAAAGATAATCTTCCTCTCCCAAAATAATTTTTATCTCATTACATCTTCTCCAAATAATAAAATTTAAACAATCCGCAACTTACCCGTAAGGATGGATTCCTACGTAAAGGAGGGCGAAATGCTCCAAATAAACTCTCAAATATCTCGTCTAAGCTTCTATCAAATATTCAGCTTATTCCGACTTTGTCTTATTTTCTCCGCCTATTTATAATAGAATGAGAGAGTGGGAAGAGAGCTGAGAGAAAGAAAGATTAGAGAGAGAGAGAAAGATTAGAGAGAGAGAGAGAGAGGGAAAGTTGAGAGAATGAGAGAGTTTGGAGGGAGGTGAGAGAAGGGAGAGTGGTGAGAGAGGAGGGAGAGAAGAGAGGATGTAAGAGAGGTAGAGGGGGATAGGAGAGTGAGGGGGGGTGTTACGTGGGAGAGGGGTATTTAAAGGGGGGAGGGGAGGAGAAGATAAGAAGAAGAAGGGGATAGGGCTCAGGGATTAGGATAAGGTTTAGGTGTTTTTTTTCTATCGGATATAGATGAGCCCATCGGATATGAATGAAGGAGTGGATAAGGGGGTAATGTTTTACACAAAACCCCCTAAAACTTAACAATGATAGGGTCTCAACATATTAATCTATTCTTTCTTATTTTTGACATACCAAATGACAAATTTTTAAAATGTGCCCAACATGAAACTTATATATCTTTAAATTCTCTTTCCAATGGGTCTAATATTGACCCTATTTCGACATTCTTATGAAGAGTTACACACTAATAAAGTCAAATATCTATTTAATTTATTTAATAAAATTCGTTAAACTCATATTCACTATACAGTTCAAGGTATTAGACTTTGGTTAAGAGAACCTAAAATTTATATGGACTTTAAATATAAAATATTTAATTATTTTTAGGTTTTAGATAGATTGGGGTGTTACAAATCTCTCCCCCTTAAATAAATTTCATCCTCAAAATTTAAAAAATTACTCAATACGTACCCAATAGCTGTGGATATCTCATCTTCATTTCATATTCCAACTCCCAAGTGGCTTCTTCTGCTGAGGTACTTTTCCACAATATCTTCACCATTAGAATTGTCTTAATTCTCAGCACTTGTTCTTTTCGATCGAGAATGTGAACTGGTTTCTCTTCATATGTAAGATCTGGCTGAATTCCCAAATGCTCATGATCTATAATATGTGACGAGTCTGGCATGTATTTTCTTAACTTAGACACATGGAATACATCATGAACTCCTGACAATGATGGTGGTAAAGCCAGTTGATATGCCACCTCACCAATTCTTCTTAAGATTTCAAATGGTCCAACGTACCTTGGACTGAGCTTGCCTTTCTTGCCAAATCTCATTACTCCTCTAGTAGGTGAAACCTTCAAAAATACGTGATCCCCGACAGTAAATTATAGATCTCTCCTTCTATGATCAGCATAACTTTTCTGCCTACTCTGAGCTGTAAATAATCTTTTTCTAATCAAATTGACCTTTTCTACACAATCCTATATAATTTGTGGCCCAATCAATCTCCGCTCACCAACCTCATCCTAACAAACTGGTGATTTGCATGGTCTACCATATAATGCATCATATGGTGCCATTCCTATACTTGCATGAGGGATGTTGTTATATGTAAACTCAATTAAGACCAAATGCACTTCCCAACTACCTTCCAAATCCAAACTGCATGCCCTTAACATATCTTCTAGTGTTTGAATGGTTCTCTCTAATTGTCCATATGTTTGAGGATGAAAAGTTGAGCTAAATTTCAATTGTGTATCAAGCGCTTTCTATAAACTCCTCCAAAATTTTACTGTAAACTTTGCATCCTGATTTGAAATAATAGACACTGGCACACCATGAAGTCTCACAATCTCTTGGATATACAAATGGGCTAACTCCTCTAATGATTGTGTCTTTGTGATTGCCAAAAAATGAGCTAACTTAGTAAGCCTGTCAATGATTACCCATATAGAGTCATTGTAATGCCCTGGATCCTTGGTAGGTTTTGCTGGATCTTCATTGGATCTTTCGGATCTGTTTCGGTGAGTTTCGGTTCGCTTTTGTGGCTTCCGAGTTGAGCTTTACGATCTGTGTGGGTTTTTCTCTCGTACTAGTTACGGAACCCTACGGTGAGTTTAGTTGTCAGTTCCTCGACTCGTGGATGCTGCAGCGACGATGTACTCTTCGAGCCGGTCGTTTCGAATATTTTTGCGTATTTTTCGGAGATAGGGCCAGAAATCGGATTTTTCGGAAATTAGGAAAATTCCTAATTTCTTTTCCTTTTTCTTTTCCTTCCTCTCTCCTCCTTCTCATTCGCTACCGTCGTCTCTCTCTCTTCGTTTCTCTCCTCTCGAGCTTCCTCGACTCCAGCTGCAGACGGAGGACCTAGGAGCGAGTGTTGGGGATGCTGTGGAGCTGAATGGGTGTGCGACAGGGTGAGGATGGAGTGGTTCTGGCACGATCCCGAATGGTGGATTCAAAGCCGGTGTTTGAGCTCGCGGCGTGGTTTTCGGCGCGGTTTAGTCCCTTCGGGGCACGGTTTCTTCGGTGGAGGTAGGGAGATGGACCGCCACCTTGTTCTGCACGTTTCCTCTGTTTCCGTGCGTGATTTGGTGCTCGATCGGGGGAGATCGGGCCGGGTTTGTGAAAATCGTGGTTTTTGAGGTTTTCAGGGTTCGCCGGAAAACGGCAACCATTAGTAGCTCGGTTAGTGTTGAACTGACCGTGGGGATGTCTGGATCCCATCCATGCTAGTTTCGTGTTGATCGGTGGTCATTCGAGGCCGGTAGGAGTCCGGGAACCTCAGTGGCTCGTTTAGGGTCGATTTGTTAAAATCGCCCCGATCTAGCGTTTTAACCCGTGCATGTGGGCTTTTTAGCCTCCTAGAGTGGTTTTTCATCGTCGAGGGTTGTTTCCATTGCGCTTCGGCGTCAATGGGGCGTGGAACGGGCCGATTTGGCCAACCCTCTGTTTTCCCGCCGTGACTGGTGTGGCGGTCATTCCAGGGACCGTCACAGTCCCTGACGGCCCCACGACAGACCGTCACAGCGTCTGGGCATTTTTATGTTTTTAGTGGTTTTGGGAGTGTGACGGCCCAGGGGTGGTGCGCCACAGCCTCCTGACGCATCTGGGGCGACGCGTTACGCCTGTTTTATCGTTTAGTAGTTTGGTTAAGTCGGTTCCCCTGACGCGCCTGCCCTAGTGCGTTAGGTGTGTGTAACGCGCTCGAGCTAGGCCATTACGTTCCGTTTGACCAGCTTTGACCCGTTGAGTCCGTTAGTGTAACGGTGGTGTCCCCGTGCGTCACAGCATTGTAACGCGCCTGCCCCAGGCCGTTACGTGCTGTTCTGGCTGAGTTGGGTGGCTGCATCGTTGGCTCTAACGGCCCCGCCCTCGTGCGTTAGGTGTCTGTAATGCGTCCGTGATGGACCGTTACGTGCCTGTCGGCCAGTGGTTTTCTTGACTTGAGCCTGTTGGCCCTGACGCGTCTGCCTTGCAGCGTTAGGCTGTGTAACGCGCCTGGTCTAGCGCGTTACGTGGTTCAGGTGTCATTTTGAGTTCAGGTTTGTTGGCCCTGATGGCCCGGGTCGGGCGCGTCAGAGCAGCGTAACGCGCCTGGTGTAGGCCGTTACGTGTCTTGTGCATTTTTTAGGTTGGTTAGGGCAGTGTGTGTTGTTGGATACGGACTGAATAGATCTAGAGGGGGGGTGAATAGATCTTTCCCCCTTTTCGATGATTTACTAACTATCGACCAGATGAGCTACTGGTAATTAATGAATTATAGAACTAATGCGAATAGTAAAGATGCAAGCATACGTATAGAAAATCAAACACACACAAGCACACCACAAGAGAGGATTTTTAAGGTGGTTCAGTCTCTTCCTGAGACTTACATCCACCCCTTGCTTAACTCAAGCAAGGCTTCACTATGAGAATCTCTGATCTCAATCAAAACACAGCTGACACACAGCTTGTACCTGCTGACACACAGCTTGACTCTGCTGCCTCACAGCTTGACAATAATTGTAATCACAAATGGAAAGATGATAAGAACAGGTGATGAAAGACAGGACTGAATATTGGCGTGTGTAGAAGAATAGATGTTCAGCCTGGGACTTGATCACTCTTATGAAGAAGCCTAGACTCCCTGTTGATCTTCCAGTCAGTTGCCTTCGATTGTTCTGCTGCTGGAGATCGCACAGTCTTGAGCTAAGTCTTCCTTCTGCAGCAACGAGATTGCCTTTAACCTTTCTGCAGATCTTTGATTGGTGGGGAGCTCCTTCTTCCTCTTCTGTGTATATCTTCCTTGGCTTCTATTTCGTGCTCTCTCAGTGTGCTTACCTGCGCGATCAGTTGCCTTCTATCTTTATTCAGATTCTTTTTCAAGCATGAAGCTCTTCCCGCTCAAATTCCAGATCTAGCGTCAATCTGCTAGAAAACAGGGAGACGGTTAAATCCGATCACTCCAATAGGTTTGACCGCTTCTAAGCAAGATTCTCTCCTTGATTCCCGTGCGGAATCTCATCTTCTGAACTACCCAACAGCCTGCAACAGCAATCCGCATGTTTTAAGGAACCATAACAGAATTCGGTTAGAGTTCGGTTCTGGACGCGATAATACCCGTGGTCGACCATGACCCTGTCGCTGGTCGACAATGGGCATTCCCTAGTCGGCCGGTTCTTCTGGCTGAAACTCACTTCGCCCGTTGGTCGACCACAGCCTGATCGCTGGTCGACAAGGAACGAATTACAGATAGCCGTCAGTTCTATCTGATGTTCTGGCTGTTCTGTGGTCGACCAGAGGTGGGGCTTTGGTCGACAGCCAAGGTGCTTCCAGAAGACAGATGATCTGATGCTTTTCTGGTTGAGTTCGTTGGTCGACCATAACCACTTCCCTGGTCGACAAGCGGCCTTTGACACTTCTTCTGATTTGTTGATTCCACTTGGATTTCAGTGGACCTGAAATTACTTAACTTATCAGAAGTAAATTGAACTATCAGATTTATATTGAGTTGATCAGAAACATTGTTTGTCATCATCAAATGGGCATTAATTCAATGCACTATCTTTACACACATAACTAAACCATTTGCTTTAAGAGACAAGATAGAACTTAGATTAGTCAAACATATCCTATTGTCATCATCAAAACCAAGGGATGCACAACATTCTCCCCCTTTTTGATGATGACAACCATGAGTCATTGTGTCAAACAAAACCATTTGATATAGCATTCAAGGCTTTCATAGCACAAATTTCATTCAACAAAGTATTTGATGTGCCTTTCAAAAAGCTTTCAAAAAGCAGTATAGCACTACTTACATGAGTGACAAAACTAAAGACAAAACTAAAGACACTAAGGACTAGTTGGACACATCTAGACACACAATGACACATAAGCTTCTCTCTCCCCCTTTGTCAACAGCAAAAAGTGAATCATTTAAACAGTCCTTCCGAGGAGGATGAGGAAGTCTCTGGCTTCACGTTCTCTTCCATGCGATCCAGCTTGTCAACAATGTGGGCATAGGAGAGCCTGAGTTTCTGGATCTCTGAGATAGTATCCTTGTGATACTTCTCATTCTGTTGGGTTGTGATCTCGATACGGATTCCCATCTGATCGGACACTTCACCGAGGGTCCTTACAAGTCTGTTGAACCGAGAACTAGCCTGGTCAGAGTATTCCTTCTGCTTGATGAACCTGGCCTCCATCTGTTGTTCCAGCCTTTGGACTTTCTGCTCCAAGCGTCCAGTGGCAGCATTGACATTCTCTTGAAATGATTGGAGTTGGGTGGTGAGAGAAGATAACTGAGATGCCATCTGGAGGAGCACTCCATGAGATTCAGGGTGGGAGGTAAATGCTGGTGGTGGAGCAGAAGTAGAGGGAATGGAAGTAGTGCCTGGCTGCCAGAGCACTATTGAAAGGGACGATGGTGAATGGGCAGCAGTGGGGGTAGTAGGTGTAGCTTGAGGCACCACTGGTGACGGTGTGACAGCACGGCTAACCTGTATAGGTGAATGAGGTGGAGAAGAGGGTGGCACTGGATCCTTTGCTTTGCCCTTGGAAGGGAGAGTGCGCTGAACATGGTCTCCGACCTTCTTAAATCCCAAGAATGTGGTCACGAAGTGAAAATTGTAGACGTGCCATTTGGGAATGACAATGCTTGGGCTGTGAGGAGAAGGTATGTTGGCTGCTTTCAGAATGGAAGTGATATGGGCAGCAAAAGGAAGAGAATTCAGGGGATAATGTAGGATGCTTCGGAGGGAATTCAAAAGGAGTGTGGTTAGGCGAATAGGCTGGCGAGTGATGAGGCCATGGAGTATAAATAGATGGAGGCGACTTACTTGATCTCTGGCGCCTCCTCGAGGTTGTATGATGGTGGTGATGATGTGAAGCAAACGATGAAGAGGAGGGAAGGTATTAGCATTGAGGTACTTGGGAAGGACCTCAGGGGCTGGCTTGCCAGTGACCACTGCATGTGCTTCTCGGAGGTCGAAGTCCTCATGATTGAAAACAGCTCCAATTCTGGGAGTCTTCAGCGTCATGTGGAGAAGCTTGACGTCGAGTCTGATGACTTTCCCTTGAACTACGGTGTATAGCTGACTGTCCACGACTTGCAGGTTGTGATAGAATTCTTGCACAAGCTGGGGCGAGTACGAATTGTGCACTGAAACGAACGTAGTCCACTCTTGAGCTTCAAAAATTGGCAGTAGATCTGGGAACATCTCCATCAGCTTGTCATCGGAGAAATCGACGATCCTGGGTTGCAAAACTGTCCGTGGCTTGAGAGCTCCAGAAACGGGATGCACTGCGGGTTCCTCTGAATCTGCTGATTGTCTGCCTGGACCAGGTGCATCAGCCGTGGTCGACCGGTGAGGGGCCGATGGCGAACCCTGCGCGGCCCGCGACTTGGATCGCTTGGACGGCATTGAAGCTGCGGCAGGGGCCTGATCTCTTCTACGCTTAGAGGAAAGTAGAGCGCGCTTGGGAGACATTGTGAAGGGAAGCGAGATAGAGGCGAGAGAGAGGCGAGAAAAGAAATCTGGAGAAGATGAAGTTGAGAGAGGGCTAGAGCTGCGGATGGGAGAATTTCAGGGACCCAGCCGAGACAATTTATAGGGTAGGGCATTAGGGCTGGCTCTTAATTTTTAGGGCAGTGAACCATCGCGATGCAAAGAACGAGCGGTCAGGATTTAATCAGCATAACTCATATTTTGGGAAATTGTTGAAGTGTACCCCCTTTCTTTAATAAGACATTTAAGTAACCGTTCCCCCCTTTCTTAAAGACCACCTTGTGACCAAATCGAGTGGGTCTTGTGGTTCAAGGAATTTGAAAGTATTGCCCCAATAAATTGACTCCCCATATCCACTGTCTTACTCACGGCTCCTTAAACTTATAATATGGTTCATGAGATAATTTTACTAGCTGAACAAGCTGAACAGTGTTTTATGCCTCTATTTGCATATAGTGCATTAGGTCAACCATTTTTGTTGCCTTTTCGTTTTGGAATATTTAAAAGCTGTGGTCAGGTTTATCACATGCTTTTCCACACGAAGAGACACGCTTTTTACACGCCAGAAACCCCGGCTACTTAGCATGCCTAACCATTCCACTTTTAACTGGGACACACTTTTTATCCGTGAGGATATACGTTTATCAGACGCCAATATCCCCAGTTACTCAGGATACCCAATTAATAATTTTGAGAGTGGCAGAGGTAGATTGAGTCTTCATGACATACATGTCTCCCACTTAATTTTTCAGCCAATTTTGCTTTGTGATGGAGAACAGTAGTTTCTCAGAACTCAGTCCATTGCTCTACCAAGTAGGCAGAATTATGGCGTATTCCATATACATTCATGCTATAGCTGCGTTTATTTTCACTGTCCAACACAGACACAGGTAGAGAAACAGTCTCATTACTAAAAACATAAGTTCTCAATAGTCTTGAGTCAGAGTCATAGTTATGGTTTGAATTTATTGCAGTAGTACAGGTCAAATTCTCATTACTACACTTAACATTTACTCTCATTGATGACTTTGGTGATTTTCTTGTAAGAGGTGGTTAGGTTGTTCAATGGTTTATTAAGGAATGAGTTTACACTTTTTACTCCCCCTCAATTTGTGAGTCCTTGCTGAAGATAGAGAACAATAAGCTGACCACAAAGAGATATTGAGACACAAGGAATGGGAAGTGAATGAGGCTCAGAGTCCAAAAAGTTCAGAAGATTTCCCACCAAAGCCAGCAGCTTGATTAGATCCAATTTCCCTTTTTCAGGTCCTTTGTCGACCATGGAGTGGCCTGTGGTCGACCTTTGTGCTGACACAGAACCTGCCTGTTGAGAAGACTGCGTTCTCACAAACCTGTTGTCGACCATTGGATCGCCTGTGGTCGACAGCTGCGAAGTCCCAGAGCTAACTATTTCCTGTCCTGATGCCTTGGTCGACCAGCGCCTTGTCTGTGGTCGACCACAAGAGATGAGCCGTAGAGAACCAGTATTCTTGCTGAAGTTGCACCCAACACAAGACTTTCCAAACTCAAAAACTTGACCAGTACTAGAGACCTATAACTTATACAGAAATGACAGAATCTATGTAGAGTACACATGAATATGATTATTTCAAGAATTTTCAGGAGAAATTCTACAAATTCCTAACTCCCTTCTTAGAGTTGAAAATCTGTCATTGTTAAGGGGTTTTGTGAAAATGTCTGCCAGTTGTTTTTCAGTTTCTACAAAATGAAGCATGAGATTTCCTTTGGAGACCTCATCTCTTAGAAAGTGATGACGGATCTCAATGTGTTTTGTCCTAGAGTGTTGAATGGGGTTTTTAGACAAATTAATAGCACTAGTGTTGTCACAGAAAATAGGTGCACATCCAAGATCTACATTGTAGTCTTGAAGTTGATGTTTTATCCACAAAACCTGTGTACCACAGCTCCCTACTGCGACATACTCAGCCTCAGCAGTGGAGAGTGCCACAGAATGCTGTTTTTTAGAGGCCCATGATATTAAACATCCACCTAATATTTGACAATAACCACTAGTACTCTTCCTATCAATTTTGCAACCAGCATAATCAGCATCTGAATATGAAATCAAGTCTAGTTTGCAGTAAGTAGGATACCATAAACCCAATTCTTGGGTACCGGCAAGGTAACGAAAGATACGCTTGACAGCCCCTAAATGTGAATCTCTAGGGCTAGATTGATATCTAGCACACATGCATACACTGAACTGAATGTCTGGCCTAGAGGCAGTTAAATATAGTAAGGATCCGATCATACCTCTGTATTTCTTGGCATCTACCATGTTACCTTTTACATCAGCCTCCAATGTTGCATTTGTCCCCATGGGTGACTCTATTAGTTTGCAGCTCTCCATGCCAAACTTTTTCAGCATCTCCTTTATGTACTTGGATTGATTTATGAAGTAGCCTTCTCTACATTGTAGAATCTGCAATCCAAGAAAGAACTGTAAATCACCCATTAAACTCATTTCAAACTCATTGGTCATTAGATTTGCAAATTCAGTACATAATGAAGCTTCAGTGGATCCAAACACAATATCATCCACATAGATTTGCACAATTAGTATATTCTTACCTTGGGTCTTGGAGAATAATGTTTGATCAATTTTACCTCTTGTGTAGCCCTTTTTGGTGAGGAATGAACTCAGTCTGTCGTACCATGCCCTAGGAGCCTGCTTTAAACCATACAAAGCCTTATGCAGTTTAAAGACATGATTAGGAAAATCATCATTTTCAAAACCAGGGGGTTGTTCCACAAAGACTTCTTCCTTTACAAAGCCATTTAGAAAGGCACTTTTTACATCCATTTGCTACAATTTAATTCCATGGGACGCCGCAAATGCTAACAGTATTCTAATGGCTTCTAACCTTGCAACTGGAGCATATGATTCTTCAAAATCAACTCCAAATTCTTGGTTATACCCCTTAGCCACCAATCGAGCCTTGTTCCTCATAACAACTCCTTCTTCATTAAGCTTATTTTTATAAACCCATTTGGTTCCAATAACAGGATGAGATGAGGGTCTGGGAACAAGTTTCCAAACCTGATTTCTTTCAAATTGATTTAATTCTTCATGCATGGCATTTATCCAAGATTCATCTCTTAAAGCTTCCTCTACATTTTTAGGCTCAACTTGAGATACAAGGGCTAGCTGATCTAATTCATCAACTGTTTTAAGCTGAGATCTAGTTTTCCTCGGTTCATTAATTCCTCCAATGATGTTATCTAGAGGATGATCTCTGAGAAATCTCAGATTTTCAGAATTGTTACCTGGGATGATCTCTCCTTCGGGTTGATCATTGGAATCACCTTGCTTTGGTTCTGCTTCAGTCTCCATTGGTTCCTCTTTGCCTTCCAGAAATTCCCCATCTTCATCTTTGCCTACCTGTCCAGTTTTGTCAAAGTCATTATTTTCATCAAATGTGATATGTGGGGATTCTTCAACTAGCTGATCTTTGGTGTTGTAGACTCTATAGGCTCTTGATCGGTCAGAGTATCCCAAGAAGATTCCTGGGTCACTCTTTGGTTCAAATTTGTCCAATGATCTCTTGTCATTGTTATGAATAAAACACCTTACACCGAAGATCCTAAAATGAGCTAGAGATGGCTTCTTACCTTTGAACACCTCATATGGAGTTTTCGTACTAGATGGTCTTACCATTGCCCTGTTTACAATATAACATGCTGTATTGACCGCCTCAGCCCAAAATCTTCTTGGAAGATTGGCTTCAACCAACAAGGTTCTGGCCATTTCAACAAGTGTGCGATTCCTTCTCTCTACCACTCCATTTTGCTCTGGCGTCCTTGGTGATGAGAACCTGTGATTTATTCCTTTGTTCCTGCAGAATTCATCAAACTCTGAATTTTCAAATTCTCCCCCATGATCAGATATTATTGAACACACTTTGGACTTTCCATCCTGCTTCATCCTTTTGTAAAATTCCTGAAACTCAGAAAAGGCATCACTTTTATGAGATAAGAACATAACCCATGTAAATCTAGAGAAATCATCAACAAGTACATAACCGTACCTCTTACCACTAAGGCTAGCAGTTCTTGTTGGGCCAAAAAGGTCCATGTGCACAAGTTCTAGTGGTCTAGAGGATTGGCTTTCAGTTCTACCTTTGAATGATTTTCTTGTTTGCTTACCTTGGGTACATGATTCACATACTTTGACATTTTGAGCAAACGAAATTTCAGGTAAACCAGATACCATTTTATTCTTAACCAATTTGTGCAGCACCCTGTAGCTAACATGCCCTAGCCTTCGGTGCCACAACCAAGTCAGGTCCTCCTTCTTGGCGGTGAGGCACAAGTTGGAGTGGGCTGGATCATCCAAGTCTATCATGTAGACATTATTTACTCTCTTGCCCATAAACTTAACTTTAGCCGAATTTGGTTCAAGAATTTTACAGATTTTAGAATCAAAGACCACTTGATGGCCTTTGTCGCATAGCTGACTGATGCTAAGAAGATTATATTCAAGGCCATCCACTAGCAGTACATCTTCAATGTTATTTGTAGATGTCTTACCTACCTTACCTTTCCCAATGATCTTGCCTTTGTTATTTCCTCCAAATGTCACATGTCCTCCATCTTTTGAGTTTAGCTCGGAGAATTTTGCCTTGTCCCCTGTCATATGTCTTGAGCAGCCACTATCTAAGTACCACTTGTTGTGTATAGCTGCCAAACACACCTGCATCACAAGTTACACAGAAACTTTTGGACCCCAATGGTACCCGGGTCCAAGATGACTTGTAAAGTTATGAAATTGCTGCAGTAATCCTTTGGGAACCCAGATTCTGTTAGAGCAGTGTACATTTTTATTTTTGAACTTGTTCAAATTGGGTTGCTTTTGTTCTAAAGTTTCTTTAATCTGAGTCCACCTTTGTGTATTCAAGTTTTCATTTTGTTTTACCCGAGAAAACCTGTGATTTCTGTTTGCTTGTCTGGCCATGGTCGACTTTTGGTATGTCTGTGGTCGACCATCGCGTCTCCAGAACTCAGCGTCTGTTCTGGCACCACCTCTGGTCGACATCTGGTGTACCTGTGGTCGACCACTGCTTCTCCAGTAACCAGCGCCTGTTCTGGCAGATCCTCTGGTCGACAGATGAAGGGTCTGTTGTCGACCAGCCTGTCTCCAGACATCTTGTTTTCCAGATTTATGTCCTTTAACTTGGTTTATTTGGTGATTTCTGTGAATTTGGGTTTCTTGTTTATTATTTTGAATCTTATATTGATTGACTGTTTTCTCTTTAAAATTTCTCTCTTCCTTGGTGACATTGTTCCTTTTGGAGGAGCATTCAGCTACATCCTCTTGTTTATCTTGGTATAGATTAATCAGGGGCCTTTTTCCTTTTGAGTCAGCAATCCCATTTACGGTTTTTATTTGGAATTCCTTTTTAGCCGTAGGATTGTATCCTAACCCTTCTTTTTGAAAGTTTACTTTTATTCCCAAGACAGCATTTAAGTTTTCTTGACCCTTGGTCATTTTTTCCAAGGCTTTCTGTTTATCTTCCAATTCACCTTGGATTCTTTCTATCTCTTTTAGAAGCTTACTGTTTTCTTCCTTGAGTGAATTGTTTCTTTCTTGACTTAACTTAGTTTCCTGTTCATATTCTTGAGTTTTTAGTTTTAGCTCATCAATGTCGTTTTTTAGCATTTCATTCTCTTCGGACATTCTCTTGTGGTTTTCTTCATCTAAGTCCATTTGATTCAGCTTGTTTTTCAGAGACTTGATTTCCATTTCTAGTTCAGTTTTGTTTTCCATTGAATTGCTGTCTTTATTCAGTTGACTGATCTTCTTCTTCAAATGTTTATTTTCCTTTCTTATTCTTTCATAAGTATCAAGCAATTCTGAATATACTTCTTCCCAATCCGAACTAGAGAAGTCTTGAAATGGGGAACTTACCTCAAGATCACTGTTGTCTCCCTTGGCCATCAGACAGAGCTTTCCTTCTTCTTCCTCGGAAGTTGTTTCCTCTTCACTGCTCTCTTCCTCCTCACTCCAAGTGCTAATCATCGCCTTGGGTTTCTTGCCTTTCCACTTGAAGCTTGATTTCTTAGGAGCTTCTGGACATTCAGCCTTCATATGTCCAGGCTGCCTGCAATTGTAGCAAATGAGTTTATTAGAAGAAGTCTTATGTTTATCAGATTTAAACTGGGATGACTTCCTTACCATGCCCTTTGGATTTCTGAATCCTTTACCTTCCTTTCGCAGGAATTTCTTAAATTTTCTTGTAAGCATGGCTAGCTCACCAGATTCTTCACCTGAGCTAGATGAGTCTTCATTGTCAGACACCTCAGAGGTGCTTGTCTTAGTCTTTAGGGCAAGTTGCTTCTTTTTCTTCCCCTCATCTTCCTTTCTCTTCAGATTGACCTCATAGGCCATCAGGGATCCTACTAACTCATCCACTGTCATTGTTGTGAGATCCTTTGAGTCCTCAATGACTGTGGCCTTGGTATGCCACATCGATGTGAGAGACCTTAAAATCTTCCTCACTAATTCCTGCTCTTTGTATGTCTTCCCTAAGCTCTTCAAGCCATTAGTCAATTGTACTAATCTGGCATACATCTCAGAAATACTTTCATCATTTTTCATCCTAAACATCTCATATTCTGAGACTAGCATATTTGCTTTTGTCTCTCTTACCTCGAAGTACCTTCGTAGATTACCTTTAGACGATCCCACATTTCTTTGGCTGTTGCGCATTGGGAAACTCTTGAGAATTTTGTGGGGTGTAGTGAGCACTGCATTACGTTCATGGCTCCCCAGTTGACAGTTGATTTCCTGACCTGTTCTCTGGTCCAGGTTTCTTCATCTTCCGGTAGCTCAAAAGGTCCGCGGCTCACTACCCTCCACATCTCGTGGTCTTGCGCACGTAAGAACACCTGCATACGATTTTTCCAATAAGAATAATCAGTTCCATCAAAATATGGAGGTCTAGTTACAGAGTGCCCCTCAGCTATGAGGCTTTTAGAGTTCAGTCCGCCCGGTCTCTCCTGGTTGTTAGACCACATTTTTGGAGAACCTGGCTCTGATACCACGTGTTGGATACGGACTGAATAGATCTAGAGGGGGGGTGAATAGATCTTTCCCCCTTTTCGATGATTTACTAACTATCGACCAGATGAGCTACTGGTAATTAATGAATTATAGAACTAATGCGAATAGTAAAGATGCAAGCATACGTATAGAAAATCAAACACACACAAGCACACCACAAGAGAGGATTTTTAAGGTGGTTCAGTCTCTTCCTGAGACTTACATCCACCCCTTGCTTAACTCAAGCAAGGCTTCACTATGAGAATCTCTGATCTCAATCAAAACACAGCTGACACACAGCTTGTACCTGCTGACACACAGCTTGACTCTGCTGCCTCACAGCTTGACAATAATTGTAATCACAAATGGAAAGATGATAAGAACAGGTGATGAAAGACAGGACTGAATATTGGCGTGTGTAGAAGAATAGATGTTCAGCCTGGGACTTGATCACTCTTATGAAGAAGCCTAGACTCCCTGT
The DNA here is from genome assembly GCA_022559845.1 of Amorphophallus konjac. Lineage (NCBI taxonomy): Eukaryota > Viridiplantae > Streptophyta > Magnoliopsida > Alismatales > Araceae > Amorphophallus > Amorphophallus konjac. Next base: position 142,462,876 of record CM040120.1, read on the forward strand.
TGATCTTCCAGTCAGTTGCCTTCGATTGTTCTGCTGCTGGAGATCGCACAGTCTTGAGCTAAGTCTTCCTTCTGCAGCAACGAGATTGCCTTTAACCTTTCTGCAGATCTTTGATTGGTGGGGAGCTCCTTCTTCCTCTTCTGTGTATATCTTCCTTGGCTTCTATTTCGTGCTCTCTCAGTGTGCTTACCTGCGCGATCAGTTGCCTTCTATCTTTATTCAGATTCTTTTTCAAGCATGAAGCTCTTCCCGCTCAAATTCCAGATCTAGCGTCAATCTGCTAGAAAACAGGGAGACGGTTAAATCCGATCACTCCAATAGGTTTGACCGCTTCTAAGCAAGATTCTCTCCTTGATTCCCGTGCGGAATCTCATCTTCTGAACTACCCAACAGCCTGCAACAGCAATCCGCATGTTTTAAGGAACCATAACAGAATTCGGTTAGAGTTCGGTTCTGGACGCGATAATACCCGTGGTCGACCATGACCTTGTCGCTGGTCGACAATGGGCATTCCCTAGTCGGCCGGTTCTTCTGGCTGAAACTCACTTCGCCCGTTGGTCGACCACAGCCTGATCGCTGGTCGACAAGGAACGAATTACAGATAGCCGTCAGTTCTGTCTGATGTTCTGGCTGTTCTGTGGTCGACCAGAGGTGGGGCTTTGGTCGACAGCCAAGGTGCTTCCAGAAGACAGATGATCTGATGCTTTTCTGGTTGAGTTCGTTGGTCGACCATAACCACTTCCCTGGTCGACAAGCGGCCTTTGACACTTCTTCTGATTTGTTGATTCCACTTGGATTTCAGTGGACCTGAAATTACTTAACTTATCAGAAGTAAATTGAACTATCAGATTTATATTGAGTTGATCAGAAACATTGTTTGTCATCATCAAATGGGCATTAATTCAATGCACTATCTTTACACACATAACTAAACCATTTGCTTTAAGAGACAAGATAGAACTTAGATTAGTCAAACATATCCTATTGTCATCATCAAAACCAAGGGATGCACAACATGTGTGACGGTTCCCCTGTGACCGTCACGTGTGTGTGACGCGTCTACGTTGGACCGTCACGGTTGGAATGTAACGGCCAGCGCCAGACCGTCACGTTTGTGTAACGGTCTAGGGGTGGTGCGTTACAGTCCTTCTTCTCCGATTTCCATCATTTTGGTTTCTGCTTGTCTTGGCTTGTCCTTGTGGTCTGCCCGCTGTCCCGTGGATGTCTCCTGACGTCCTATGAGGGCTAAGACTTCGTTGTAAGGTGGCCAGGAGTCTTTTTGCTTGGGGTAGGATTCTCTATCCTACTCTTGTGTGCGTCTTTGTCTGGTTCCGCTCAACCCAGGGTGACCCAATGGTTGATAGGTGACCTTGTGTGGGTGTCTTGGCGGTTCTGTCCAGTCCGAGACACTGGTTCTGGATGCCTCGAGATGTTGCCTTACCTCAGTCTATGTGTCCAGGTGTGCTGAGGGTCTCCGGTGTCCCCTCAGGTCTCCGTGAGTCATTTTCTGCGGAGCGTTGTTTCTCGTGGCTTAGGATTAGACCGATTGGCGGCTTGTCCCGCTGTCTGTGACGATCTTGCCCTTGAGTCGTTTGACTCAGGATCGTTACGTGGTAGGTCTAGTTGCCTAGTCCTGAGTCTGTTGGCAGTTTTCATACTACCGGTGGTGCTTCGTAGTACGTGTGACAGCATGTCTGCCTGTCAGTACTCTAGCACTTGTGTTTCAGAGTTTTGTGTTTTGTACGCCTCCGATTATTTTTGCCCTAGGCCTTTGAGTGCCGACCCCCCTGGTGATGGCGGAGGGGTGTTCCCGAGATACGGTTTGTAAGCTAGTTCCGTGGACTTCCAGCCAACGGTAGCGTCCTACCGAGGGAGAAAACTAGCTGGAGTACCTGGCTTAGGCTAGAGCCAGTGTGTGCACACGTGGTCAGGGGCTGAGGACATGCATCGACGGGCGTGACCCTGACTGGTTACTTGATGCTGTTTGGTTCTGTGCTGGTGTCTGCGACTCTACCGTGGCTTCGGCGGTATTGTAGGCGAGACACCTGTGGCGCATCATAAGACGTTTGTGGACGCAGCTGGCCGTTGCTCTGGTGGGGAGGTACGTCCGTCTGTGACACATGGCTCTCCACTGCTCTTCGCATTTCTTGCGCGTCGTGACCTTTCCACGTTGGCCTTTCCGTGGCTGCACCCGAGGTCAGTGCCCTGTCACATGCATGATGTTCTGGTCGTGCGTGGGGCAGTGTGCACGATGTTCTGATCGTGCGTGTTGTCGAGTCTGTCGGTCGTCTGTGTGGGTCTTTTCTAGACCTTTTGTCTGTTCTCGTAGGTCTTCATCTTAGACCTGGTGTTGGGTCGGCAGATCGGTAACTTCTGACTTTGTTAGATCAGAGTCGCCCTTCTGTCGCTGCTTGGAGTAGTTTGGGGTGCCGAGGTTAGTTCGGCCGCCGCTTGTCTGGCGCGGGTTCTTCCCCTTCCTTGCTTGTAGCCTAGTTTTACAGCTTTGTAGTGTAGTTTTCCTGCTTTACTACACTTGCTATTTTATTGTTGTTGTTCCGTGTTACTGCGTGTTTTTCAGTGGGGATCCGCGTGACCCCTACTGAGCCAGTGACACGAGGCTCACCCCTACTTTTCAGGTGGGGTGACGTCTTTCGTTCTGCTTCCGTGAGGTTCCTTGTGCGCTTGCTCGTAGCATGTCGTTGTGGCCAGCTGGTACCTACGTCGGACTTCCCCTGACTTCTCGGTACGTCTTTCTTTTCTGTCGACTGTACTCTGCTAGACTTGCTATCTTTAGCTTTGGACTTGACTCTGGTGTATAATTGTTAAAATTTAAATATTAATTAAAAAGTAATTTTATTTCTGCTACTCTAGCAAACCGATCTAATGAAATTTAATTGCTTCTGTTATATCTCTGTGGCTTCAATGTACTCTACACATGCCTTTTTCCCTTCGGAGCTTTCCCGCTCTTGGGAGGCCTCGTGGGTTCCAAGTGGTATCACGTGTATTAGGTAGTTCTACTGGGTACATCTGGTATCCGGGATCCGTGTCGCTACAATCATGCTTTCTCTTGGTCATTGGTAATCCTATCACAAAATCCATAGTGATATGCTCCCAATTCCACTGTGGAATTTTCATCAACTGTAGTGGTCCCGCTGGCCTTTGATGCTCCACCTTTACTTGTTGATAAGTAATACACTTGCTGACAAATTCTATTATATCCTTTTTCATGTCAATCCACCAAAAATGTCTCTTCATGTTTCTGTACAATTTTTTAATACATGGGTGAATGGAATATTGTGATTTATGTGCCTTAGTTAATAGATCTTTCTTTATTTACTCATTCTGAGGTACACATAATCTTCCCTGAAATTTGATTGCTCCATCTGCACGTTGAGTAAATCTTAGTGTGTCAATCAATCCATGTAACTGCTGATCATTTAGTTGTACTTGCACAATTTGTTCAACCATTGTAAACTGAATAATTAGTTGGGGCAAAAATAAATTTTTCCCTTTGCATACCGGAGAATACTCCACTACATCAGATGTCAATTTCCAAATTTGGCGTAACTAGATTGCCATTAGCCTCTTCCTGCTGAGTGCATCTGCTACCACGTTTACTTTTCCTGGGTGATAATTTAATTTGAAATCATAATCCTTCAAATTTTCAATCCACCTTCTCTACCTTAAATTTAATTCTTTCTTAGTGAAAATATATTTTAAACTCTGATGGTATGTAAATACTTCAAACTGCTCACCATACAAATAATGTCGCCAAATTTTCAGAGCAGGTATCACTACTGCCAACTCCAAATCATGTGTTGGATAATTCATCTCATGGTTCTTTAACTGTCTGGATGCATATGCTACTATTTTTTCATTCTACATCAGTACACACCCTAGTCCTTTTCTAGAGGCATCTGTATATACCACAAATCCTCCTGACCCACATGGTAAAGTAAGTACCGGGGCTGTAGTTAATCTTATTTTTAATTCTTGAAAACTCATTTCACATTCATCTGTCCATTCAAAAGGAACTTCTTTCATAGTCAATTTGGTCATAGGAGCTTCTATAGAAGAAAAACCTTCAATAAACATGCGATAGTAACCTGCAAGACCCAAAAGGCTCCTAATCTCACTGGCATTCTTCGGCCTTTCCCAATGAAAAACTGCCTCCACCTTAGCTGGATCAACAGACACTCCATCTCCAGAAATGATATGCCCTAGAAATTGAACCTGGTCCAACCAAAATTCACATTTATTGAATTTTGTATAGAGGTGATGATTCCTTAAAGTTTCTAACACAATCCACAAATGTTCTTGATGAGTTTCAACAGTAGGAGAATAGATCAGCACATCATCAATAAACACAACTACAAATGTATCCAGATATGGTTGAAAAACTCTGTTCATCAAATCCATAAATGCTGCTAGTGCATTAGTTAACCCATATGGTATAACCAGAAATTCATTATGCCCATATCGTGTTCTGAAAGTAGTTTTTGAGATATCTTCTTCCTTTATCCTTAGTTAGTGGTATCCAGATCTAAGATCAATCTTTGAAAACACTGTGGCAGCTCATAGCTGATCAAATAAATCATCAATTCTTGGCAAATGGTGATTATTCTTAATGGTCACTTGATTCAACTTCCTATAGTCAATGCATAATCTAAGCGACCCATCTTTCTTTCTTTCTAACAAATAGAACATGTGCACCCCAAGGGGATACACTTGGTCGAATAAATCTCTTATCTAGCAGTTCTTGCAATTATTTCTGTAATTCTGCCAATTCAGCTAGTGTCATTCCGTAGGAGAGCAATGAAAATGGGTAAAGTACTTGGTAAGAGTTCAATAGTGAACTCCACCTCTCGGTGTGGTGGCAAACCTGGAAGTTCATCAGGGAATACATCTAGAAATTCCTTGACAATATCAATATCTGAGATGGTTTTCTTATATTCATTAGAAGGAATAGCCACTACATTAGCCAAATAACCTTGACACCTACTTTTGAGCCATTTTAAAGCCTTAAGGGTTAAAACTAGTGTTCTACTAGAATAGTGCCTTGGACATTGATAGTGAAATATCTACTCCCCAAGTTTATGAAAAATCAATTTCTTTCCACGACAATCCAGAAGGGTAAAATTTCTATCTTACCAATCCATTCCCAGGATGACATCAAAAATAGTCATTTCTAACAGATACCCATATGCTAACATAATCCTCCCCTGAATCACCACATCAATGCTATAAATAACATAAGTGGTTCTAGCTATCTCCCCAGTTGCTGTGTTAATGGACATCTCATTAGTTTTAACAATTTGTTTATCTTTCATTAATTTAGCAAACCTCAGAGAAATAAAGGAATGTGTAGCACCCGGATCAAATAAAACTTTAGCGTGCATATCATCGATAAGAATAATACCTTCAGCTACTGCATTGGCATCTCAGGTATCTTCCTTTGTTAATGCTTAAACTCTGGCTTGAACTCTCCGTTGCTGTTGTGGATGCTGCTCTTGCCTTAATCTTTTTAGACAATCTATTATCATATGCCCTATCTGACCATATAAAAAATATTTACCAACAGCCCGCCAACATTCCTAACCTCTATGCTGCATCCTGCACTGCTGACAAACTAACATATTATCTCTTTTAACTGGCTGAACTATATCTGGAAATGCCATCTTTGGCTTCTTATCTTTCCTCACGGTTGAACCAAGATTTCCCCTTTTTGCATTATCCCTTTGTCTTTCTTCTAAGAATTCCTCGTATTCGGCTTCCACAATAAAAGTAGTCCTCAAAGTTGCTGCCATAGTCTGATGATCAAGAATTGCAACTCTACTTCTAATATTACTCCTCAAACATCTAACAAATTTCTTCACCCTTCTAAGCTCATCTGAACAAATATGAGAGGCATACTTTTCCAATTCAGTAAATTTCGCTTCATAGTCTGCAACTGACATACCTCCTTGAGTCAGATTTAAAAATTCCACTTCTTTCTTATATTTCACATGTTGAGGGAGAAAGTTTGCATGGAAGACATCAAAATTTCGTTCTAACCAATCTCAATCTCATTATTTCTAAAAGTGGTCCTAAGTGCAAACCTCCACCACTCATCCGCACGGTCCTTAAGCATAAATATAGCTAATATCACCTTATCATGTTCTGCACATCTAATGGTTGTGAAAATGTTTTCAATCAATTTTTCACAATCTTCGGTTGACTCTCCCCCTTAAAAGAAGGAGGACTCATATTTTCAAATTTCTCTATCAAGGTAGCACCTGCGGCCCTATTCGGTTGTTCTTACATACGGGTTTATAATTGGGCTTGCATCATCGCCTGAGTTTGGGCCTATAACTGCATAGTCTTCACTAACCCTTGAAAAGCTCGTGTGAACCCTCCTAAATCTAACACACCCTGAGTAAGTAACACACCTTGCCCACCGAGAGTAAGCCCGCCATGTATTGCTTCTCCGACAACTCCTTGTGATGTTCCATTTGAGGGTGTAGACTCCTCAGGAGAAGTATCCACCACAACCCTATCACTCTCTGCCATATCCTGCAGGGGAGAACTAACCTGAATTAGTATGATTCTAGGTTTGACATCAAATTCTAAAAACAATTCTTAAGATCATGTGATATGGTGTATAAATCAGATGGTTACAAATAATTCTTAAGCCTCATAACTTTGCTCTAAAACCAACACATGTAGTACCCCCTTCCCGCGATCCCGTAATAATCTGATCTGGAGACGTCACATCATAAATACGGACTGTTGTGGGCTGAGATATCTGCAAGACGCTAAAGGCTAAACCATCGCATATTCTAAAAGCACAACCATACCATTTTCATAATATGAACACACATAATTCACATCATATACAGTGTTCTACATAACTCTACCCAAAAGTCATATTTACATTCATTATACAAAAGAAAACTAAACCTACTTATTCTATGCAGCGGAATCCAGACTACACCTGGGATCACCCTCCGATCTACTGCCCCGTCGGAGTGAAAGTACACTCTTGTCTGTTTCCTGAAATGGTTAAGAAACAGATATGAGTCCAAAGACTCAGTAGGCATTAAAACCAATCACATGCTTATCATATATTAACCTGTGCAAATCAATGATATATGTAAAGCCAATCACAATTTCATTGGAATGTACATATACTATGAATGCGAAGAAAATATAATAGAACAGAATAATTTTTCGTATTTATAAGAAACTACATATAACAAATCTTATCTAACTTATAAATGACATGGTATATATTTTATCTAAATTAGAGTTCATACAGATGAACTTATTTTCAGATCATATCAGAGTCATATATCAAATCTAAATTTTATATCAGACCATGCCTGTTTACAGAATCACATAATGCATTAGTTATTTATCACATATTGGATAAGCACATATTGGACATACATCCTGTCACTGTAAGCAGTAGTAAAAACATAACTAGGCATCCATATGTCGGCATAAAGATAAATGGTCTAAAAATTGGAGCATGTCGGCCTTGATCAACTGCGCAAGATCGGGAGTAAATACTACACCATTCCCTAGATAATTTTTTTAATTCCGGGTTCTGGATTTTACAGAACTCCATTTGTCCTCGAAAATTGGCCTAATCCCGTACTAGACGCTAACTACAGTTTGCCGCACCACACCTCCTTAAAGTGACACAGTCCATATGCTTAATTAAATTTTTTATTCTTATTACATAGTCATCTCAATAAAACTTTCCATAAAAATTACTAAAATAACTGATTATCAGTGAGTCATACTTTAGTATCATGAATCAAATTTTAATCATGGGGTAGTGGGTCAAATCTATTAACTAAATAAATCATCGTTATATAAAATTACACTTCGAATTATTATAATTAAATTAACATAATAGTAACTAAATAAATAACCGATTCTAAGCATATTTCATCAGGCCAAATATGTTAAATAAATCACTAATTTAAGCATGAATAATTACACTTCTAATTAAACTAAAGTCAAAGAAATATAAATACCAAATAACATGCAGTCGATTTATCATGTGCCTACCTTTAGGGTGAACTCCCCAAATTAAATTTAATATCTCACACGAGCTCCTATAATAATCCTTACGTAGGAAAAGTAATCTTCCTGTCCCAAAATAATTTTTACCTCATTACATCTTTCCTAAATAATAAAATTTAAAGAACCTGCAACTTACCCGTGAGGACGGATTCCTACGTAAAGGAGGGCGAAACGCTCCAAATAAACTCTCAAATATCCCGTCTAATCTTCTATCAAATATTCACCTTATTCTGACTTCATCTTATTTTCTACGCCTATTTATAATAGAATGAGAGAGTGGGAAGGGAGATGAGAGAAAGAGAGAAAGATGAGAGAGAGATGAAGAAATGAGAGAAAGAGAGAGGGAAAGTTGAGAGAATGAGAGAGTTGGGAGGGAGGTGAGAGAAGGGAGAGTGGCGAGAGAGGAGGGAGAGAAGAGAGGATGTAAGAGAGGTGGTGGGGGAGAGGAGAGTGAGGGGGGGTGTTATGTGGGAGAGGGGTATTTAAAGGGGGGAGGGGAGGAGAAGATAAGAAGAAGAAGGGGATAGGGCTCAGGGATTAGGATAATGTTTAGGTGTTTTTTTTCTATCAGATATAGATGAGCCCATCGGATATGAATGAAGGAGTGGATAAGGGGGTGAGATTTTACACAAAACCCCCTAAAACTTAACAATAATAGGGTCCAACATATTAATCCATTCTTTCTTATTTTTGACCTACCAAATGACAAATTTTTAAAATGTGCTCAACCTAAAACTTATAGATCTTTAAATTCTCTTTCCAATGAGTCTAATATTGACCATATTCCGACATTCTTCTGAAGAGTTACACACTAATAAAGTGAGATATCTATTTAATTTATTTAATAAAATTTGTTAAACTCATATTCACTATACAGTTCAAGATATTGGGCTTTCGTTATGAGAATGTAAAATTTATATAGGCTCTAAATATAAAGTATTTAATTATTTTTAAGTTTCAGACAGATTGGGGTGTTACAAATCTCTCCCCCTTAAATAAATTTCATCCTCAAAATTTTAAAATTACTCAATACGTACCCAATAGCTGCGGATATCTCTTCCTCATTTCATCTTCCAACTCCCAAGTGGCTTCTTCTACTGAGATACTTTTCCCCAATACCTTCACCATTGGAATTATCTTCATTCTCAGCACTTGTTCTTTTCAATCAAGAATGTGAACTGGTTTCTCTTCATATGTAAGATCTGGCTGAATTCCCAAATGCTCATGATCTATAATGTGTGACGAGTCTGGCATGTATTTTTTTAACATAGACACATGGAATACATCATGAACTCCTGACAATGATGGTGGTAAAGCTAGTTGATATGCCACCTCACCAATCCTTTTTAAGATTTCAAATGGTAAACGCACCTTAGGCTGAGCTTACCTTTCTTGCCAAATCTCATTACTCCTCTAGTAGGCGAAACCTTCAAAAATGCGTGATCCCCAATAGCAAATTGTAGATCTCTCCTTCTATGATCAGCATAACTTTTCTGCTTACTTTGAGCTGTAAATAATCTTTTTCTAATCAAATTGAGCTTTTCTACACAATCCTGTACAATTTGTGGCCCAATCAATCTCCGCTCACCAACCTCATCCCAACAAACTGGTGATTTACATGGTCTACCATATAATGCTTCATATGGTGCCATTCCTATACTTGCATGATGGTTGTTATTATATGCAAACTCAATTAAGACCAAATGCTCATCCCAACTACCTTCCAAATCCAAATTACATGCCCTCAACATATCTTCTAGTGTTTGAATAGTTCTCTCTGGTTGTCCATCTATTTGAGGGTGAAAAGCTGAGCTAAATTTCAATTGTGTACCAAGCGCTTTCTGTAAACTCCTCCAAAATTTTGCTGTAAACTTTACATCCCGATCTGAAATAATAGACGATGGCACACCATGAAGTCTCACAATCTCTCTGATATACAAATGGGCTAACTCCTCTAATGATTGTGTCTTTGTGATTGCCAGAAAATGAGCTAACTTAGTAAGCTTGTCAACGATTACCCATATAGAGTCATGCTTTCTCCTGGTAATTGGTAATCATATCACAAAATCCATAGTGATATGCTCTCATTTCCATTGTGAAATTTCAATCAACTATAGTGGTCCTGCTTGCCTTTGATGCTCCGCCTTTACTTGTTAAGTAGTAAGACACTTGCTGACAAATTCTGTTACATCCTTTTTCATGCCAATCCATCGAAAATGTCTCTTCATATTTCTGACATTTTTGTACTGTCTGGGTGAATCGAATATTGTGATTTATGTGGCTTAGTCAATAGATCTATCTTTATTTCCTCATTCCGAGGTACACATAATCTTCCATGAAATCTGATTGCTCCACATGCACTTTGAGTAAATCTTGGTGTGCAAATCAATCCCTGTAACTGTTGATCATTTAGTTGTGCTTGCACAATTCATTCAACCATTGCATACTGAATAGTTAGTTGGGTCAAAAATAAATTTTTCCCTTTGCATACTGGAGAATACTCCACTACATCAGATGTCATTTTCCAAATTTGGCATAACTGGATTGTCATTAGCCTCTTCTTGCTGAGTGCATCTGCTACCACATTTACTTTTCAAGGGTGATAATTCAATGTGAATCATAATCCTTCAAAAATTCAATCCACCTTCTCTGCCTTAAATTTAATTCTTTCTGAGAGAAAATATATTTTAAACTCTGATGGTCTGTAAATACTTTAAACTACTCACCATACAAATAATGTCGTCAAATTTTTAGAGCATTTACCACTGCTGCCAACTCCAAATCATGTGTTAGATAATTCATCTCATGGTTCTTTAACTGTCTGGATGCATATGCTACTACTTTATCATTCTACATCAATACACACCCTAGTCCTTTTCTAGAGGTATCTGTATATACCACAAATCCTCCTAACCCACATGGTAAAGTAAGTACCGGGGCTATAGTTAATCTTATTTTTAATTCTTGCAAACTCATTTCACATTCATCTGACCATTCAAAAGGAACTTATTTCCTAATCAATTTGGTCATAGGAGTTGCAATAGAAGAAAAACCTTCAATAAACCTGTGATAGTAACCTATAAGACCCAAAAAGTTTCAAATCTCACTGGCATTCTTCGGCCTTTCCCAATGTAAAATTGTCTCAACCTTAGTTGGATCAACAGACACACCATCTCTAGAAATGATTTGCCCTTGAAATTAAACCTGGTCCACCGAAAATTCACATTTACTGAATTTCGCATAGAGTTGATGATTCCTTAAAGTTTTTAACATAATCCACAAATGTTCTTGATGAGTTTCAATAGTAGGAGAATAGATCAGCACATCATCAATAAACACCACTACAAATGTATCCAGATATGGTTAGAAAAATCTATTAATCAAATCCATAAATGATGTTGGTGCATTAGTTAACCCAAATGGCATAACCAAAAATTCATAATGTCCATATCATGTTCTGAAAGTAGTTTTTGAGATATCTTCTTCATTTATCCTTAGTTGGTGGTATACAGATCTGAGATCAATCTTTGAAAACACTGTGGCAATTCGTAGCTGATCAAATAAATTATCAATTCTTGGTAAAGGGTACTTATTCTTAATGGTCACTTGATTCGACTTCTTATAGTCAATGCATAATTTAAGCGACCCATCTTTCTTTCTAACAAATAGAACATGTGCACCCCAAGGGGATACACTTGGTCGAATAAACCCCTTATCTAGCAATTCTTGCAATTGTTTCTTCAATTCTGTCAATTCAATTGGTGCCATTCTGTAGGGAGCAATAGAAATGGGTAAAGTACCCGGTAAGAGTTCAATAGTGAACTCCACCTCTCGGTGTGGTGGCAAACCTGGAAGTTCATCAGGGAATACATCTGAAAATTCCTTGACAATATCAATATCTAAGGTGGTTTTCTTATTTTCATTAGAAGAAATAGCCACTACACTAGTCAAATATCCTTGACACCGACTTCTGAGCCATTTTAAAGCCATAAGGGTTGAAACTGGTGTTTTACTAGAACAGTGCCTTGGACATTGATAGTGAAATATCTTCTCCCCAGGTTTCTAAAAAATCACTTTCTTTAAACGACAATCTAGAAGGGCAAAATTCCTATCTAACCAATCCATTCTCAAGATGACATCAAAATCAGTCATTTATAGCCGATACATACATGCTGACATAATCCTCCCCTTAATCACCACATCAATGCTACGAATAACATAAGTGGTTCTAGCTATCTCCCTAGTTGGCTTGTTAATGGACATCTCATCAGTTTTCACAATTTGTTTATCTTTCATTAATTCAACAAACCTCAGAGAAATAAAGGAATATGTAGCACCCGGATCAAATAAAACTTTAGCGTGCATATCATCGATAAGAATAATACCTTCAGCTACTGCATTGGCATTTTGATTATCTTCCTTTGTTAAAGCATAAACTCTCGCTTGAACTCTCTGTTGTTGTTGTGATTGCTACTCTTGCCTTGGTCTTTTTGGACAATCTTTTATCATATGCCCTGTCTAACAACATGAAAAACATTTACCAGCAGCCCGCCAACATTCGTTACCTCTATGCTGCATCCCGCATTGCCGACAAACTGCCATATTATCTCTTTTAACCGGCTGAACTCTATCTGGAAATGCCATCTTTGGCTTCTTATCTTTCCTCATGGCTAAACCAAGATTGCCCCTTTTGTATTATCCCTTTGTCTTTCTTCTAAGAATTCCTCGTATTCGGCTTCCACAATAAAAGCGGTTCTCAAAGTCACTGTCATAGTCTGATGATCAAGAATTGTAATTCTACTTCTAATATTACTCTTCAAACCTCTAACAAATTTCTTCACCCTTCTAAGCTCATCTGAACAAATATGAGGGGCATACTTTTCCCATTCAGTAAATTTCGCTTCATAGTCAGCAACTGACATACCACCTTGAGTCAGATTTAAAATTTCCACTTCTTTCTTATCTTTCACATACTGAGGGAGAAATTTTGCATGAAAGACATCAAGAAATTTGTTCCAGCCAACGTAATCTCTCTATTTGTGAAAGTGGTCCGAAGTGCATACCTCCACCACTCGTTCACACGATCCTTAACCATAAATGTAGCTAATATCACCTTACCATATTCTGCACATCTAATGGCTGTGAAAATCTTTTCAATTTCTCTTACCCAATTTTTCATAATCTTCGGTTAACTCTACCCCTTAAAAGAAGGAGGACTCATATTTTTTAATTTCTCCATCAAGGTAGCACATGCTGCCCTATTCAGTTGTTCTTGCATACATATTTGTAATTGGACTTGCATCATCGCGTGAGTTTGGGCCTGTAACTACATAGTCTGCACTAACCCTTGACAAGTTTGTGTGAACCCTCCTAAATCTGACACTCCTTGAGTAGGCAACACACCTTGCCCACCGAGAGTAAGCATGCCATGTATTGCTTCTCCGACAACTCCTTGTGATATTCCATTTGAGGGTGCAGACTCCTCAGGAGAAGTATCCACCACAACCCTATCACTCCCTGCCATATCCTGTAGGGGAGAACTAACCCGAATTAGTATGATTCTAGGTTTGACATCAAATTCTAAAAAAAAATCTTAAGATCATGTGATATGGTGTATAAATCAGATGGTTGCAAATAATTCTAAAGCCTCTCAACTTTGCTCCAATACCAACACCTGTGGCGCCCCCTTCCCACGATCCCGTAATAATCCTGTCCGGGGATGTCACATCATAAATACGGACTGTTGTGGGCCGAGATATCAGCAAGCCGTTAAAGGCCAAACCATCGCATATTCCAAAAACACAACCATACCATTTCCATAATATTAACATGCATAATTTACATCATATACAGTGTTCTACATTACTCTACCCAAAAGTGATATTTGCATTCATTATACAAAAGAAAACTAAACCTACTTATTCTATGCAGCGGAATCCAGACTACACCTGAGATCACCCTCCGACCTACAGCTCGTCGGAGTCAAAGTGCACTCTTGTCAGTTTTCTGAAATGGTTAAGCAACTGATATGAGTCCAAAGACTCAGTAGGAATTAAAATCAATCACATGCTTATCATATAATAACCTATGCAAATCCATGATATATGTAAAGTCAATCACAATTTCATTGGATTGTACATATACTATGAATGCAAAGGAAATATAATAGAATAGAATAGACTAATTTTTCATATTTATAAGAAACTGTGCATAACAAATCTTATCTGACTTATAAATGGCATAGTACATATTTTAGCTAAATCAAAGCTTATACAGATGAACTTATTTTCAGATCATATCAGAGTCATATATCAAATCTGAATTTCATATTAAGCCATGCCTATTTATAGAATCACATAATAATGCATTAGTTATTTATCACATATTGGATAAGCACATGTTGGACATGCATCCCGTCACTATAAGCAGTAGCAAATGCATACCTAGGCATCCATACGTCGGCATAAAGATAAATGGTCTAAACGCTAGAGCCTATCGGCCTTGATTAATTACGCAGTATCGGGAGTTAATACTCCACCATTCACCCAGATAATTTTCTTATTCTGAGTTTCGGATTTTACAGAAGTCCGTTTGTCCTCGGAAATGTGCATAATTCCCTACCGGACGCTAACTACGGTTTGTCCCCCGACACCTCCTTAAAATGAGACAATCCATATGCTTAATTAAATTTTTTATTCTTATTATATTGTCATCTCAATAAAACTTTCCATACAAATTACTAAAATAATTGATTATCAGCGAGTCATACTTTAGTATTATGAATCAAATTTTAATCATGGGGTAGTGGGTCAAATCTATTAACTAAATAAATCATCGTTATATAAAATTACACTTCGAATTATTATAATTAAATTAACATAATAGTAACTAAATAAATAACCGATACTAAGTATGGATCATCGGGTCAAATATATTAAATAAATCACTGATTTAAGCATAAATAATTACACTTCTAATTAAAATAAAGTCAAAGAAATATAAATAACAAATAACAGGCAGTCGGTTTATCATGTGCCTACCTTTAGGGTGGACTCCCCAAATTAAATTTAATATCTGACCCGAGCTCCCGTAATAATCCGTACGTAGGAAAAGATAATTTTTTTGTCCCAAAATAATTTTTATCTCATTACATCTTCCCCAAATAATAAAATTTAAACAACCCGCAACTTACCCGTAAGGACGGATTCCTACGTAAAGGAGGGCAAAACATTCCAAATAAACTCTCAATATCCCGTCTAAACTTCTATCAAATTATTCACCTTATTCAAGCTTCGTCTTATTTTGTCCACCTATTTATAATAGAATGAGAGAGTGGGAAGAGAGATGAGAGAAAGAGAGAAAGATTAGAGAGAGAGAGAGATGAAGAAATGAGAGAAAGAGAGAGAGGAAGTTGAGAGAACGAGAGAGTTGGGAGGGATGTGAGAGAAGGGAGAGTGGCGAGAGAGGAGGGAGAGATGAGAGGATGTAAGAGAGGTGGTGGGGGAGAGGAGAGTGAGGGGGGGCGTTACGTAGGAGAGGGGTATTTAAATGGAGGAGGGGAGAAGAAGATAAGAAGAAGAAGGGGATAGGGCTCAGGGACTAGGATAAGGTTTAGGTGTTTTTTTTATTTTTTCTATCGGATATAGATGAGCCCATCCGATATGAATGAAGGAGTGGATAAGGGGGTGAGATTTTACACAAAACCCCCTAAAACTTAACAATAACAGGGTCTTACCATATTAACATATTCTTTCTTATTTTTTACTTACTAAATGATAAATTTTTAAATTGTGCTCAACATGAAACTTATAGATCTTTAAATTCTCTTTCCAATGGGTCTAATATTGACCATATTCCGATATTCTTACGAAGAGTTACACACTAATAAAGTGAGATATCTATTTAATTTATTTAATAAAATTCGTTAAACTCATATTCACTATACAGTTTAAGATATTGGGCTTTGGTTAAGAGAACTTAAAATTTATATAGGCTCTAAATATAAAATATTTAATTATTTTTAAGTTTCGGACAGATTGAGATGTTACAAGAAGGTAATATAAGCATTGGGGTGGTTGTAAGTAACATTTTTAACTCATTGAAAATTTGTTCACATTCTTCATACCACACGAAAGGCACACTCTTCTGTGTCAATCTAGACATCGGTGTCGTAATCTGTGTAAAATCTTAGGTAAACTGCCTGTAATAACTAGCAAGCCCCTAGAAACTTCTAACCTCGGACATTGTTCTTGGTCTCTCCCATTGAAGCACTGCCTCAATCTTGGCTGGGTCAACTGAAATTCCTTCACCAGAAATTACATGTCCGAGAAAATGAATTTCTCGGAGCCAAAATTCACACTTTCTGAATTTAGCATATAACTGATGATCTCTTAATGATTGCAACACAAGTCTCATATGATGTGCATGCTCATCTTTTGATGCAAAATAAATCAGAATATCATCCACAAATATGACCACAAACTAGTCTAAATAAGGATGAAATACCCAGTGCATCAAATCCATAAAGGCGGCTGGTGTATTAGTTAACCCAAATGGCATAACCAAAAACTCAGAATGTCCATATCTCATACTAAAAGTCATCTTCTCCACATTAAATTCCCTAATTTGCAACTGATAATAGCCAGATCTCAAATCAATATGGGAAAAGACATGAGCTGATTAAAGCTAATCAAACAAGTCATCAATCCGAGGTAGAGGATATTTACTCTTAATAGTTATTTGATTCAGCTGTCTATAATCAATACACATCCTCAGACTACCATCTTTCTTTTTCACAAACAGCACCAGTGCACCCCAAGGGGAAAAACTAGGGTGGATATAGCCTTTCTCCCATAATTCTTGAAGCTGAGCCCTCGATTATTTCAAATCTACAGGAGCCATATGGTATGGTGCTTTTGATAAAGGCACCGTACCCAGAACCACTTCGATAACAACTTCAACTTCTCGCTGTGGGGGTAAGCCTGGCAACTCGTCAGGGAAAACATCAGGAAATTCATAAATCACAGGAATATTTTCTATCCCTTACTGTTACTGTTCAGTAATCACAACTGAAGCAAGAAATCCCGGACACCTGGCATCAAGTAGCCTATGGGCTCGAATCGCTGAAATCAGATAGTGAGATGGAAAAGATCGAATACCTTGGAAATAGAATGCTGCACCTTGAGGTGATTGAAAATAAATCCTCTTGGTCCTACAATCTACCATGGCACCATAAGCTTCTAACCAGTCCATGCCCAAAATAACATCAAAATCCTTCAGCTGTAAAGCATAAAGTCTAGCAGGCATATGATAATCGCCTATCACCATAAGAACTCCCTGAAGACAATAAGGGGTAAACATAATCTCACCGGTGGGCAGTTCCACAATCAATTCACAAGATAACTCTATAGCTGGCTCCTCAACACAGGCAATAAAATATTCGAAAATAAATGAATGAGAAGCACCATAATCAAATAAAATAAGAGCTGCGTGGCCAAGAATCATAACAGTACCTTCAACTAAATGTTATGCCTCAGCACGAGTCATATGCATTACCCTTCCTCGAGTCCTTGGTATTTCTCCTATAGTGGACTGCTAAGATGGCATTTATGTCTACTGTGGCTGCGACTGATGTGATAGTGGTGGAGGTCTAAACTGATGAGACTGTCGTGGTTGCGAAAACTGATGAGACTGTTGTGGTCTCAAAGGATAATCATGAGTCACATGTCCCACTTGATCACACTGAAAACATGTCACAAGCATTGAGCACTATACCAGGATGAGTATCACCACACCTAGGACATGACCTTTGGTGACTTCCTACTGACTCGGGTCGCTAAGAAGGTAAAGGCTGCTATACACTGCCTGCCGAAGCCTACCATTGTTCTTGCCATTCTTGACGCCTTCTTGAACTAGACTTTCTAAACATCCATCTAAATCTTGACCTCAAAGACGTGGAACCGCTGCCATAAGAAACAATAGATGCCAATCCTAGCCTACTCTACCAAACACCAGACTGTTGTTGCTGCCCAATTGGCTACAATTGTTCAGTCTGTGCATGCCCTTGAGTCCTTTCCAGATCTAATTCTAATGCTGTTGCGGCCTGATATACTATATCCATGTCAGTAACATGGGTCGAAATCAAAGGCTGCCTCAACTCTTGCCTCAATCCTCGCAGAAACTGCTGAGTCTTCAACCCCTCTTCTGCCATGATGTGTGGTGCATATCGGCCTAACTCCACAAATTTTGATCGATATTACATAACTATCATCTCACCCTAGGCCAACTCCATGAACTGGTACATTCGGTCTATTCGGATATAAGCAGGACTAAATGCACGCTCAAAAGAGGCAACAAAGTCCTGCCAAGTTATCTACTAAAGGGGACGAGATTGAAATGTCATTTCCCATTCTGAGGTCCACCAGGTCAGAGCTGCTCCCTGTAATTGATAGCTAGCTAGCAACACTTTCTCATCTTCCGCACATTCCATTGACCAGAAAACACATTCAATAGCATCTAGCCATGCTCTTGTCGCATCTGGGTCAGGCTGCCCCTCAAACTGGGGTGGGTGGAATTATAAAAACTCTTTTAGAGCTCGACCACGGCTACCTTGAGATGATGAGCCTTCACCAGTTTCTCAACCTTGCTGCTAAAAATGGGCCTAGTGCATCCCCTCAGAAAGTTATACACGACCTTGTCCTCTTGCAGCTGTCGGAGGAGGCGATGTGCCACTCTCCTCACCTTGCGCCTCCACCGACACTCTAGCCTACAAATGAGTCCTTCGTCTAGACACCATTGCTTTCTACCACACAGTAAAGAATACACAGGAAGAAAACCCATAAAAGGAGGAACACCATGAGTAAGCATACCCACTGATTCACATTAAAAAGAAATAAATCACACATGATATTCTATGCCAATTGTCAGTTGTACTTAGTGGACTTCTTCTGGATTGCCGTAATTGTATATTCCTGTAAATCCCCACAGTCATGCTCTAATACCAACTGTAACGACCGATAACTCAGATAACGGGAAAAACCCGATACCATTAAGACCCTGAGACACCACCCAAGAGCTGTGAAGCTCTGAAGGGTTGATAGGTTGGTGTGGGTTTGTATAAGAATTTAAAATTACACTAAATAATATAATTTAACTAAAGAATTACGCTAAGGAAGCTTCACCATCAGATTATATAACATTATCATAGTAGTACACAGTAGTACACAATCCATAAATGTACAAGTCTAAGTCCGCATAATAGTACAAGTACCAAAAGTACACAGTCACGGGGCATACCCCGCCTCTAACAGCACTGACTGCTACAATTGCTCACCAACACCACGCGGTACCTCAGACGACTATCGCGTCTCACCTGAAAAATAAGGGGTGAGCCTCGTCTCATCTGCTCAGTAAAGGTCCCACGGAGCCCTACCTCACAACAAGAAATCACGATAATAATAAAGAAATAACCACAGTAAATATCCATAATGGCAATAAGCAATAGCTGTAAGAACATGAGCTGTGCAAGCGTATCAAATTAAACAAGCATGTAGTGCCCGAGATTTTCTAAAAAAATTATAAAGCATTTCTGTTATTAAATTAATAAAATAGGTATTCAGTACATGTTTTGTTAAATTGCAACTAAATAAATAAATAAAATAGATAATGCATTAAATATAAGTTTTTCGATAATTATAGATTTAGACTTTTGAACAAATAAAATTTTGTAAGCTAATTGTTAACATAAGCCATTCTTATATTATATCCATTCACTAGTAGAACACATAAGGGCATAGACACAAATTCCTATAGTTTAGGATAGATTATGACCCAACGTATTTACTATTCATTTTCACACTTTTTGCTATTCACTCAATTCCATTTTTTAGGCCAAATATTTATTTGATAATTTTCTATGGTAGAGTAAATCGAGATAGTTAATGGATAACAATTAGATTTTCTTAATCATTTTTACCTTGTGAGATATTAATTTTTAAAGTGGGCCATGAATAGTGTCCTCCGTATACCCTTCACGTGATTGACGTTCAAATGGCCAACAAGGGCCCGTGGAGGCCTTGACCGTTCAGAACAATGTCCTACCATTGGATTTGGGTAGATCTGAAATAATGGTTAGGATTTAGATCTATGAAATGATTTTGACTTTATATAAGGGTGTGCTCGGAGGATTAGGCAAATTCTTGTATCTTTTTATTCTTCTTTTCTTCCCTACAAACCGTAGGGGCCTCTCCCTGTTCTTGAGAGGTGGTAAGAGCCTTGTGCCTGCTTGGAGAAGGAGAATTAGAAAGAGATTAGTGTGAGGATCTCTTAGTAAAGGCTCTAGGCAGTCGACGGCGGCCGCCATAGGCGCGATTCGGAGAGGGAATTCATCGGAGTATTTCTCGATCTTTGATTTTTTTTCTGATAAGGCAAGTTACTATGAACCAAATGCTCTCTTTGACATGTTTAAAATATTTCAGAGGATCTAGAATTAAAGAAGCATGCATAAATGAAAAATATTATCATGGCTTTTGCTATTCCCAGTTTTTATTTTCATCCTATTTACCGTAGTATACCGTATGCTAAGAAAGCCACACAAGTTTTTAAAATTTCTTCATTTTTGGCTTGATTTATTCAATTCAATAAGTTTAGGTTGTAAAGAAATCTGTAAAGAGCCTAAAACAAGATTATTGTACTGTTATTTTAAGTTTTCGTTCAAACTATGGAGTTTCGTAGAAAATCGTTGAAGTCTTAGGCGGGACGCAGCCCCCCCCCCCCCGACTGCATATTCTGTCTAGTTTTCCAGAACCCAGAAACTCATATATTTTGGAAGGCCAGTTGAATTCAAAAAAATCCAAAAAAAAAGGAAATGATAGATGATTAAGTTGGTGATCTATTGTAAAAATTTCATGGTCAGTAAATTTCTGCACGCATAGTTATGCTTTATTTTCCGCACAGGTACAGTTTAAAATATAAACCTATTTCTAATTTTCAGCAACCATGAAAAAGTGAGTTTTGGGAGGCTAAACTAATTCAAAAAAATCTAAAAAATTGGAAAATATTAAAGAACCAAGTTGATAACTTGCAGTAACAATTTTAGGTTCATTAAAAACCTGTACTTAAAATTGAACCTGTTTTATTTTGCCTGGGTCGACCTCGCCTTCTGGACAAGTCGACCTAGCCCTCTAACAGTCTGTATTCTGTCTCAATTTTTCCAGAACTCTGAAAATAAGGTATTTTTACAGGCCAATTGGATTCATAAAAATCTAAAAAATTAGAAAATGATAGATGACCAAGTTGGTAGCTTGTTGTAAAATTTTCATGATTAGAAAAATTATGTACTTCAAGTTATGACTTGATTTATACGCATGTGTAGCATAAAAATAAACATATTTCCTAAATTTCAGAAACCAAGGAAAATGAAGTTTTGAAAGGTCATTTTGATTCAGAAAAATTTTAAAAATTAGTAAATGATAAAGAACCAAGTTGGTAACTTCCTGTAAAAATTTTATGTTCATTAAAATTTTGTGCTTACAATTATGAACTATTTTACACGCATATGTAGCTTAGATATAAGCCTATTTTCTGCCCAATTTTTCAACAACCTGTAAATAGAAAGTTTTGAAAGACCATTTGAATTCAGAAAAATCTAAAAAAATATAAAATGATAGATGATTAAGTTGGTGACCTACTATAAAAAATTTATGGCCAGAAAAATTATGTACTCATAGTTATGACTTGTTTTCTATTCATGTGTAGTTTAAAAATAAACATGTTTCTAAATTCTAGCAACCATGAAAAAGTGAGTTTTGAGAGGCCAATCTAATTCAGAAAAATCTAAAAAATTAGAAAATGATAATGAACTAAGTTGGTAACTTCTTGTAAAAATTTTGTGTTCATTAAAATTGTATGCTTACAATTATGAACTGTTTTACACGCATATGTAGCTTCGATATAAGCATGTTTTCTGTTTTCAGATATCTGAACCTATTGTATTCCTGAAATCTTCGGAAAGGAAAAAAATTTTAATTATTTTATAGACTATATGGACACTGCTGTCGTAGAAGGGCGTGGAGCCAAACTATAGAAATGCCCCTGTAGGGAGGCTCAATCTGTTCTGACCTCGGGGGCACGGGGTGAAATCCTGGAGGTGGAAAAGTTCCACTGGTTAAGGTGGGAAGGACTTTCCCCGGCTCTGCGCAATTAACCAAGACTCATCTCCATTTCCTAGGGGATTGAGTATCTGTCCGTACTGACGTTCTGATGGCAGTTTGGGCACTGTGTCTAAGCCATATATATCATCTGAAATTTTGTCTCTGAATCTGAAATCTGTGAAGACATATGACTTCTGAAAAATCTAAAATTCTGTTCTGAAATCTGTTCAATCATATGTAAATCGGGGAAATTCTATTTTTATATCTGAAATTATGTAAAGACATATGACTTCTGAAATTGTGAAATTCTGAAATTCTGTTTCTGAAATATGTGCAGTCAGATGTAATTCTGAAAAGTTATGTTTTCTAAAAATTTGAATGGGTATATGAGTATTTAAAAAATTGAAGTATAATCATATAAAGAGTTGTTTACTACTGCAAAACCTATTTTTTCGTACCCAATAACTTGATTTTAGATTTTAGTATCTTTTGTTGATTAATCCTTGAAGTATGTTAGATGTGGATAAAAGGGAACAGTTTGATTTTAGTAACTTGCTGAGTCTATTCCTAGACTCATACTTGCTAACCATTTTTAAGTGATTCCCTCGGTGAGGACGAGGAGTTAACGCATAGTGAATCCGATCGAGAAAATTTGGTGTAGTTTTTAGAGATCTTTATTTTTCATTTGAGGTGATTTGTTGTTAGAACATTTAAAAATTTGTAATAATAGACTATTGTAAGTAACTTTCTGCTTATCAGTTTTGGACTATTGTGATTTTGAGAATGTGATTTAACCGATAGAAATGAGGTTAATCTTTCGTTGATCTTATATTCTCTTTATTTATGTAATTCATCAACCAATTCTGTTTCTGTTGGGTTTTTCCCACTGTGGCATCCCTCCTAAATCTGATGAGAGTTGGCAACTAGACCGAATGTTAGGGCGGGGCGCTACAGGTAGTGGTATTAGAGCCAAAGGTTGAGATTTACATAAACAAACCATCAGCTTGATCCATATCCCAAAATCTAGGTAGTTCCACAAATTGGTAGAAAAAAATGAGAATAGATGAAGAAATAAATGCATAAGGAATATGTATAAGTAGGCTATCACCTTATTAAATCATTATTTTCTAAGGTTATGGCATCCCGTGGTCGTCGTGCTGCTGCCCCTACTCGAGAGGAGGAGTCGAGGAGAGATGAGGAAGAAGGTCAGCAAGGATTGCATGTGCCGCCACCGCCACCATTAGTTGATTGTGGCGCATTTATGCAAGGATTGGTGCGAGTGATGCAAACTCAAGCGGACGTGCAATGCAGCATTACAAGCCCAAGTTCAAGCTCGAGCTCAGGTACGGTGTAGACAATGGGAGTTGCACCTTAGGTTAAGCGGGCTTTGTGACTTATCTATGTTATGAATGGTTCAAGCCCCGCCACAATCGGAGTTAGTTCAAGGGGTCGTTGACGAGCCGTCAATCATGGAGCGATTTCGAAGAATGAACTCGCCATCTTTTAAGGGGGAGAGTCAACCCCTAGTTGCAGAGCATTGGTTGCGGGCAATAGAGAAGGTGTTTCAGACCCTTCGATGTGATGAGAGGGAGAAGGTCAATTTGGCATCATTTATGATGGAGGTAAGAGAATTATTTCATATTTGTGCGAAGTGGATGGTTAGCGTTGTGCTCACTCAAAAAAAAAAAATTCGATCATATAATTCAGGAGCGTGTCGATGTGTGGTGGTCCTCTGTTCTGCGAAACCAATTTGAGGACAGATTGGTAGAAGCGACATGGGAAGAATTTGTTCGCTTGTTCAAGGCCAAGTATATTCCTAAGCATGTCCAAGATAAAATGGAGTAGGAGTTTCTTACTCTGACTCAAGGATCCATGACGGTGCTCGAGTACGAGGCACGTTTCACGGAGCTGGCAAGATATGTACCTCATATTATTACTGATGAGAGAAGGAAGATGAAGAAGTTCGTGATGGGTCTCCGACCGTCATTGAGGACGAGATCGGTGGCCTTCAATCATCGGACGATGGAAGAGGCTCTTAGTACGGCATGTCGTCAAGAAAGTGAAATGGATCAATATCAAGAAAAGAAGACAGCATTGATGAAGAGGTCGTCGTCGAGTTTTCAACATCAAGATCACATGAAGAAACATAAGCCTTCTCTCGACCGTCAAATTATGCACCGACAAAGGTAGCTTCACCACAAGCCGGTGGATCGGGAGGATCGTCAGGTGACAAGAAAGAATGTAAGCATTGCGGGAAATTGCATGGAGGTAAGGAGTGCTGGATGATTACTGGCAGGTGTCTTAGATGTGGAAGCCCGGATCACAAGATCAAGGATTGTCTGAAGGCTCAGTTAACTACACCTAGTAAAGCCCCTGTAGCAGCTACAGTAGCGCCAGTAACAGCAAAGCTAGTCGGAAGATCCAGAGCGCTAGCACGACTGTTCGCATTAGCTAAGGAAGATGTGGAGCAAGCGGATCATGTGACTGAAAGTACACTTTCAATATCTGGTTTCCATGCTAGAATCTTTTTTGACACTGGGGCTACTCATTCATTTATGTCCGAGAAGTTTTCAAGGGTGTTGCATGATAAGTTGGGTCTAGTAGCAATAGACTTGGATGTGCCTCTTCTAGTGCACACCCCAGCCGGAGCATTGTCCACTACAAGGAGTTATCCCCCCTTACCCATTCTTGTTGAAGGGCAGGAATTACCTAGTCACTTCTATCTTTTGAAGATGAAGGACTATGATGCGATTCTTGGTCTTGATTGGCTTGAGAAGCACTATGCTCTCATTGATTGCCAGAAGAAGCGTGTTATTTTTCGCATACCCGGCAAGAAGGAGTTTTTTCACCCTTTGCCCAAGATTGGGTCAGGAAAATTTATGGCTCAGCCATGAAGGTAGTTAGATCTTTACACAAGGGTTGTAGTGCATTATTCGCTTGTATAGTGGCCTCAGCTGAAGCCAACCAAGCGTCATCAATTGAGAAGATTGAAGTGGTTTGAGACTTCTCCGATGTTTTTCTAGAGGATTTATCGGGATTGCCGTCAGTCCAAGAGATCGAATTCTCTATTGATCTTTTACCCGGCACGACACCGATATCTAAAGCACCTTATCAGATGGCACCAGCAGAGATGGCAGAGTTGAGGAAGCAATTGCAAGAATTGTTGGACAAGGGCTTTATTCGACCAAGTGTTTCACAATGGGGAGCCCCAGTCCTGTTTGTGAGGAAAAAGGATGGGTCACTTCAACTCTGTATTAACTATCGGAGACTCAATCAGGTAACTGTGAAGAACCTCTATCCTTTGCCACAGATAGATGATCTCTTCGATCAGTTGCAAGGTGCTACTGTGTTCTCGAAGATTGATTTGCATTCAGGATATCATCAGCTGCGGATCAAAGAGGAGGATACTTCGAAGACAACTTTCTGAACCAAATATGGGCACTATGAATTCCTGGTTTTACCCTTTGGTCTAACGAATGCCCCTGCAGCATTCATGGACCTAATGAACCGGGTGTTTAAGCCCTATTTGGATAGATTTGTGGTAATATTTATTGATGATGTGTTGATTTATTCTCCAGATGAAGCGTCTCATAGGGAGTATTTAAGAATTGCTTTGGAGACTCTTCGAGCGCACAAGCTATATGCCAAGTTTAGCAAGTTCGACTTCTGGCTCAAGGAGGTTCAATTTCTTAGCCACGTGATATCTGGTAATGGCGTAGCGGTTGACCCAACAAAAGTCCAAGCTATGTTGGAATGGGAGGCTCCGAAGACTCCCATTGAAATTCGGAGTTTCTTAGGGTTGGCCGGTTATTACAAGAAGTTCATTAAAGGTTTTGCTTCGATTTCTGCGCCTTTAACTAAGTTAACAAGGAAGGGAGTGAAGTTCTTCTGGACTGAAGAGTGTGAGCAAGGCTTCCAAGAGTTAAAGAAGTTTTTGACATCAGCTCCACTTTTGATCCTACCAAATAGCATCGACATGTTCACGCTCTACACAGATACTTCAAGGATTGGAATTGGTTGTGTCCTAATGCAGAATGATAGGGTTGTGGCATATGCTTCCAGACAATTGAAGGAGCATGAGAAGAATTACCCTACGCATGACTTAGAATTGGCCGCAGTGGTTCATGCACTGAAGATCTGGAGACATTACTTGTATGGAGTTAAGTTTGAAGTCTTCACAGACCACCAGAGTCTTAAGTATTTATTTTCTCAGAAAGAGCTAAATTTGCACCAAAGACGATGGGTTGAATTTCTGAAGGATTATAATTTTGAGCTGCTATATCACCTTGGAAAGGTAAATGTTGTGGCCGATGCCCTTAGTCGGAAGAGGATCTTATTACTGCAAGATTGGAAGATGCTCGAGGATGCTGTGTGTTCCATGATGTCAATTGAGCCTCAGCTTTGCAAAGCTTTTGTTGCTCAGTTATCCCTCAGGTCAATAGTTATGGATCACGTAGTAGAAGCTCAGCGAGATGATCCCCTGTTGCAAGGAATGATTGGCAAGGCAGGTATTGCTCTTGATGAAGAAGGTGTTATCAGATTTCAGCATAGGATCTGTGTGCCAGATGTGGCTGAATTAAAAAATGAAGTGTTGGAGGAAGCTCACAGGTCAAAGTTCTCCATTCACCCTGGTAGTAGCAAGATGTACCAAGATTTGAAGCGAACATTTTGGTGGCAAGGTATGAAGAAAGATGTGGCTGAGTTTGTGGCCAGATGTTTGATTTCTCAACAAGTGAAAGCTGAGAATCAAAGACCTTCTGGCCTGATGCAAAGGATTGAAATACCTCAGTGGAAGTGGGAGAATATCACCATGGATTTTGTCACAAGTTTGCCCAGGTCCTTCAAGGGCAATGATTCCATCTGGGTAATTGTGGATCGGTTCTCAAAAATTGCACATTTTCTAGCCATGAAGAAGAAGCAATCCGTGGAAAGTCTGGCACATTTGTATGTTGAAAACATTGTCATATTACATGGAGTTTCGAAGTCCATCATTTTAGATCGAGATCCTCGTTTCACATCAAGGCTTTGGCAAGGATTGCAGAATGCCTTTGGGTCTCAGTTGAAGCTTAGTTTGGCTTATCATCCCTAGACGATGGCCAGTCTGAGAGGATGATTCGAACATCGGAAGATATGTTGAGAACTTGCGTTCTCTACTAGAGAGGAGATTGGGAGCGTCACCTACCTTTAGTGGAGTTTGCTTAAAACAATAACTTCCACGCAAGTATAGGTATGGCACCATTTGAAGCCTTGTATGGAAGACCGTGCAGGTCTCCTCTATGCTGGGAAGAGGTTGGTGATAGACAGTTAATCGGACCTGAAGTAGTGCAAGAAACGTCCGAGAAAATTTAGCTGATCCAGCAGAGACTGAAAGCAGCACAAGATCGGCAAAAGAGTTATGCGGATGTCAAAAGGAAAGATTTGGCATTCGAGGTTGGCGAACATGTATTCCTAAAGGTGTCACCTACCAAGGGAGTGGCTAGATTTGGCAAGCAAGGGAAGCTGCATCTGAGATTTATCGGACCTTTCGAGGTTTTTGGTCGAGTGGGTAACGTGGCATATCGGCTAGCACTACCTCCATCTATGGTAGCTATCCATCTGGTGTTTCACGTATATTGATATGCTCAGAAAATATGTTCATGATCCGTCACACATCATCAGTTATAAAGATTTAGAGTTCCAACGGGATCTATCATTTGAGGAGCAACCAGTCAAGATCTTGGATCGTAAGGAGCAGATTCTCAGATCGAAGACAATCCCATTGGTGAAGGTTCTATGGAGGAATTTTTCTCAGGAGGAAGCATCATGGGAGCTTGAAGGCGAGATGAAGAAGAAATATCCCCATCTATTCGGTATGTGCTTTATCGCAAACTTTGAGGATGAAGTTTCTCTCATGGGGGAGAGGGTGTAGTGCTCGGGATTTTCTCAAAAAATTATAAAGCATTTCTGCTATTTAAATAGATAAATTAGGTGTTTAGTACATGCTTTGTTAAATTCGCAACTAAATAAATAAATATAATAGATAATGCATTAAATATAAGCTTTTCGATAATTATAGATTTATAATTTTAAATAATTAAAATTTTGTAAGCTAATTGTTAACATAAGCCCTTCTTATATTATATCCATTCACTAGTATAACACATAAGGGCATAGACATAAATTCCTATAGTTTAGGATAGATTATGACCCAATGTATTTACTATTCATTTTCACATTTTTTACTATTCACTCAATTCCATTTTTAAGGCCAAATATTTATTTGATAATTTTCTATGGTAGAGTAAATCGAGGTAGTTAATGGATAATAATTAGATTTTCTTAATCATTTTTACCATGTGAGATATTAATCTTTAAAGTGGGCCATGAATAGTGTCCTCCATATACCCTTCACGTGATTGACGTTCGAATGGCCAACAAGGGCCCGTGGAGGCCTTGACCGTTCAGAACAATGTCCTACCATTGGATTTGGGTAGATCTGAAATAATGGTTAAGATTTAGATCTATGAAATGATTTTGACTTTATATAAGGGTGTGCTCGGAGGATTAGGCAAATTCTTGTATCTTTTTATTCTTCTTTTCTTCCCTATAAACCGTAGGGGCCTCTCCATGTTCTTGAGAGGTGGTAAGAGCCTTGTGCCTGCTTGGAGTAGGAGAATTAGAAAGAGATTAGTGTGAGGATCTCTTAGTAAAGGCTCTAGGCGGTCGACGGCGGCCGCCGTAGGCGCGATTCGGAGAGGGAATTCGTCGGAGTATTTCTCGATCTTTGATTTTTTTCTGATAAGGCAAGTTACTATGAACCAAATGCTCTCTTTGACATGTTTAAAATATTTCAGAAGATCTAGAATTAAAGAAGCATGCATAAATGAAAAATATTCTCATGGCTTTTGCTGTTCCCAGTTTTTATTTTCATCCTATTTACCATAGTATACCGTATGCTAAGAAAGCCACACAAGTTTTTAAAATTTCTTCATTTTTGGCTTGATTTATTCAATTCAATGAGTTTAGGTTGTAAAGAAATCTGTAAAGAGCCTAAAACAAGATTATTGTACTGTTATTTTAAGTTTTCGTTCAAACTACGGAGTTTCATACAAAATCGTTGAAGTCTTAGGCGAGACACAGCCTCTCCCCTGACTGCCTATTCTGTCCAATTTTCTAGAACCCTGAAACTAAGATATTTTGGAAGACCATTTGAATTCAGAAAAATTCAAAAAAAAAAGAAATGATAGATGATTAAGTTAGTGATCTACTGTAAAAATTTCATGGTCAGTAAAATTCTACATAGATAGTTATACTTTGTTTTCCGCGTAGGTGCAGTTTAAAATATAAACCTATTTCTGATTTTCAATAACCATGAAAAAGTGAGTTTTGGGAGGTCAAATTAATTCAGAAAAATCTAAAAAATTAAAAAATATTAAAGAACCAAGTTGATAATTTACTGTTACAATTTTAGGTTCATTAAAAATATGTACTTAAAATTGAACCTGTTTTATTTAGCCTGTGTCGACCTGGCCTTCTGGACAGGTCGACCTAGCCCTCTGACAGTCTGTATTCTATCCCAATATTTTTAGAACTCTGAAAATAAGATATTTTGACAGTCCAATTGGATTCATAAAAATCTGAAAAATTAGAAAATGACTGATGACCAAGTTGGTAACTAGCTGTAAAATTTTCAATATTAGAAAAATTATGTACTTCAAGTTATGACTTGATTTATACGTATGTGTAGCATAAAAATAAACATGTTTTCTAAATTTTAGAAACTAAGGAGAATGAAGTTTTGAAAGGCCATTTTGATTCAGAAAAATATGAAAAATTACGAAATGATAAATAACCAAGTTGGTAACTTCTAGGAAAAAATTTCGTGTTCATTAAAATTATGTGCTTACAATTATGAACTATTTCACACGCATATGTAGCTTAGATATAAGCCTATTTTCTGCCTTATTTTCCAACAACATGTAAATAGAAAGTTTTGAAAGACTATTTGAATTCATAAAAATCTAAAAAAACATAAAAAATGATAGATGATTAAGTTGGTCACCTACTGTAAAATTTTTATGGTCAGAACAATTCTGTACTCATAGTTATTACTTAGTTTCCATGCATGTGTAGTTTAAAAATAAATTTATTACTAAATTTCAGCAACCATGAAAAAGTGAGTTTTGAGAGGCCAATCTAATTCAGAAAAATCTAAAAAATTGGGAAATAATAATGAAACAAGTTGGTAACTTCCTATAAAAACTTTATGTTCATTAAAATTCTGTGCTTATAATTATAAATTATTTTACACGCATATGTAGCTTAGATATAAGCATATTTTCTGTTTTCAGAAATCTGAACCTATTGTATTCCTGAAATCTTCGAAAAGGAAAAAAATTAAGTTATTTTATAGGCTATATGGACACTGTTATCATAGATGGGCATGGAGCCAAACTATAGAAATGTCTCTATGGGGAGGCTCAATCTGTTCTGACCTCGAGGGCACGAGGTGAAATCCTGGAGGTGGACAAGTTCCACTAGTTAAGGTGGGAAGGACTTTCCCCGGTTCTGCGCAGTTAACCAAGACTCGTCTCCATTGCCTAGGGGATTGAGTATCTGTCTGTACTTACCTTCTAATGACGGTTTGGGCACCGTGTCTAAGCCATATATATCATCTGAAATTCTATCTCTGAATCTGAAATCTGTGAAGACATGACTTCTGAAAATTCTGTAATTCTGTTGTGAAATCTGTTTAGTCATATGTAAATTGGGAAAATTCTATTTCTGCATATGAAATTCTGCAAAGACATATGACTTCTGAAATTGTGAAATTGTGAAATTCTATTTCTGAAATATGTGCAGTCATATGCAATTCTGAAAAGTTATGTTTTCTAAAAATCTAAATAGGTATATGAGTTTTTGAAAAATTGAAGTATAGTCATATAAAGAGTTGTTTACTGCTGCAAAACCTATTTTTTTCGTACTCGGTAACTTGATTTTAGATTTTAGTATCTTTTGTTGATTAATCCTTGATGTATGTTAGATGTGGATAAAAGGGAACGATTTGATTTAAGTAACTTGCTGAGTCTATTCCTAGACTCATACTTGCTAACCATTTTTAGGTGATTCCCTCAGTGAGGACGAGGAGTTAACACGTAGTGAATCCGATCGAGAAAATTTGATGTAGTCTTTAGAGATCTTTATTTTCTATTTGAGGTGATTTGTTATTAGAACATTTGAAAATTTGTAATAATGGACTATTATAAGTAACTTTTTACTTATCAGTTTTGGACTATTGTGATTTTGAGAATGTGATTTAACTGATGGGAATGAGATTAATCTTCCGCTGATCTTGTATTCTCTTTATTTAAGTAATTCATCAACTAATTCTGTTTATGTTGGGTTTTTCCCACTGTGGCATCCCACCTAAATCCGATGAGAGTTGGAAACTGGACCGGATGTTAGGGCGGGGTGCTACAAAGCAACTAAGTAACATAGCTATCAATGATTACCATACAACCGGTATCTAAGCCAAACCATGAGTGTAACCATGGGGAAACCATATAAACCAGTAGGGAGGAGTCACTACCTCTCTAGTGACAAGAGAAAGATTCCACTAGAAGCAAGGCTAGACACGTCCACTAACATCTTACATTGTGCCTCAGGTGTAATGCCCTGGGTTTTTCGGATATTTTTCATATCAGGATCCGTGGGCTTCGGATCGTCTTTCCACGGGTTGCGGAGCGTGTCCGAGTGAGCTTCGGACTTTTATATCCGATTGTCGGACCCATTGGCGGTATGTTCGTGAATTTTCTTGGGTCTATGGCATTGTGAGGAGCATGTCGATAATTTTCTGGAATTTTTAGAGCACCTTTGTGGGTCCCGGGTCGCGTTTTAGGTTTTACGCGTATTTTTAGCTATCGGACCTTCGAAACCCCGTGTAGGGTGAACCATTGTGTTCTCCGACTTCGGGACGTTACCACTGCGTTGTGCATTTTTCGAAGATCGCGGGGAGTATTTTTTCTATTTTTTGATATTTTTTGAAATTTTTGGATTTTCTTATAAATAAGCCCCCCCCCCTCACCCCCTCTCTCTCTCCATTCTCTCTTTCTCACTCTCTCTCGTCTCTTTCTCTTCCCCTCTCCTCCAGGCGGCCGACAGAGGTGATGGTGGGCGAGGTGGCGACGACATGGGGGTGAGGAGCGTGAGGATGGGACGAGGATCGAGGCGTGGTGGCGCGTTGAAGCTCGGGTGAGAGTTCGTGAACCGGCGGGGGTTTTGTGGACTGTTTCACGTGGAACGGCATCCACGGCGTGTGAAATCTTCGGTGGAGGTAGGGGGATGGTTCATTAACCCATGTAGTTTTTTTTCCGTGAATTTTGTAGGCCGTGGTGAGCCGAGCAGGGTTTATTGCTCGTTTTAGGGAAAAATCATATTTTTAGGGCGTGCGACGGATTCGTCGGATCAAGCGCCATTTTATCCATTTCTTCCTCCCATTTTTGGGTTATGGGGTCAAAGGAATGATCCCCTATGTTTCCCCGTTTGATCAGGATCGAACGGGCGTGGTTTGGACCCCATGTATGGGGTCACGGATTGGGTCTACGTCGTCTTCGGTAGACCGAACCGGCTCACAGTGGGTGGGGCGACCGTGCTTGTTCGGTCGACCGCCCCATGCTGGCCGGTCGACCGACCAGCCGATTGGTCGACCGACCAACCGGGTTGGTCGATCGATTCCTGCCCTTCTTGTCCGTTTTGGGCCCCAGACGACCCCGTTGTGCCCCGTTGGTCACCCTATGGCCCCGTAAGTGTCCTGGACACCTCGTGGGTACCGTGACTGTGTTTTTGGGTGTATTGAGGTACAGTGTTATCTCGATTAGCATGCCCGTAGATTTAAAGGGTTCGGGCGACCCTGTGTGTGCGTTTCGAGCTTTTTGTGTCCTTGCTAGATCGAGTCACCGCGTATCGGCATGAGTGTGGTGGGATTTCCCCGTACATCGTGGGTTTCTCCGGAAGGTGGTTTCCAAGTGGGCCGTGTGTAAGGCCTTGGACTGCAAGTCCAGTCACCCAGCCTGGGGCTGGGGGTTTCCCGCTTTTCCCTGAGAGGGGGAATCGGCTTGGTGGCTTGTGAGCTATCTTGGGAATCGTGCTTCTATGTTTTCTGTGTGGGCTATGTGTGAGGCCTGTGGACCGTGAGTCCAATTACCCAGCCTAGGGCTGGAGGGTTTCTTAGTTTCTCTTTTGAGGGAATGGTCTCGGCAGTTGTGAACTACCTCGTGAGTCATCGTGCCGAGGTTTCTGACCATAGGGTTAGGGTAGATTGACGGCGTGGCGCCGTTCGGTGCGACGGTCTTGACCCCGAGTCTTGTAACTCAGGGACCGTTGGATTTAGTGAGTCTAGTGGACTGTCCAGAGTCCAGTGGCTCGGCGCCACTTGGTTCTTCATGACTTTCACACAGGGTGTGTGCATGTTTCTCAGAGTTTCTCCTCGGAGAGTGGTCACATCAGTGACTCCCCACTAGTCGTTGTCTTCTGACACGCGTGTGGTCCCACCAGGGAGTGGTGGCGAGGCTATCCCGAGAGAGACGATTTTTAGGCTAGTTACTGTAGGGCCCCACGTCTTGCAACCAGAGTCCGGCTGAGGGGAAACCCAGTCAGAGGGCCTGACCTAGGACGCATGGTCAGTGTGTGCACACGTGGTTGGGGGCAGTTGGACCCGCGCTGATGAGCGTGACCCCAGCTAGTTCTTATTCGTGGTACTGGTTACTGTACAGTGTCTTTGTCTCCGCCTGGGCCATAGCAGAGAGACACCTGAGGCTGTGGACTAAGTCGTCAGTGGACGCATCCGGCCTTACTTCTGGTGGGCAGGTACTCCCGTCACGTGAGTCGTGACTCTCCTGTTTTTGGGTTTTGTTTCCCGTCTGCGAGATGTGGTTTCCTCGACAGTTTTCGGGAGTGTTCCCGAGGTAGAGGTCTAGGGTTTCTGGTGAGCGTCACCGAGGATTTTCCCTAGATGGTGTTAGGTTCACGACTGCAAGGTCGTGATTGTTTCTTCTGGCGGCGTAGCCAGAGGTTCTCCCGTTAGTTCGGTAGTCCCCCTAGTATGAGATCAGGGCTTGTCCTTCCGGTACAGTAGTGTGAGCGACGTCACGCAGAATGCCGGAGGAGGCAAAGCGGAGCGCGGGGGATCATTTTGCTGCGACACAGAAAAAGAGAGAAGAGGAGGGACCACCACGGGAGATTGCTCCGGTGGGGAGTGCAGAACAGATACAACGTAACAAGATATGGGGATTAAACGGCCATAGCGGGAAATGACTCTCCACGACCTCGGGGGATGGGAATAGCGCAGAATTTAAATGACAGCAATTTAAACGGCCATTGCGGGAAGTGACTCGCTGCGGCATCGAGAATATGAGAAGATATGAGAATAACACAAAATATAAATGACAAAAATTTAAACGGCCATTGCGGGAAATGACTCACCGCGGCCTCGAGAATATAAGCAGATATGAGCATAGTACAGAATACAAGCAACAGGAAAAATGGCCATTGCGGGAAGTGACACGCCGCGGCCTCGAGAATATGAGCAGATATAAGCACAGCACAGAATATCAATGACGAAAATTCAAACGGCCATTGCGAGAAATGACTCGCCGCGGCCTCGAGAATATAACAGATATAAGGGATAGAATATAAGAGACAGAAATTTAAATGGCCATTGCGGGAAATGACTCGTCGCGGCCTCGAGAATATAACAGATATAAGAACAATGCAGAATATAAGTGACATAAATTTAAATGGCCATTGCGGGAAATGACTCTCCGCTGCCTCGAGAATATGATGTGATCGCTAGGGGCCGGAGACCCCAAAATAAAAAGAGTGATCGCGCCTACCTCAAAAGTAGGAAGTGGCGGGTTGCTTCTTCCTCTCCCTTCGGTCGGCTGATGGAGAGGGCTTTCCTTGGTTACCCTTGCAAAAGAAGAAACAGACATATGACAAGTGGATCAGAACAAATGGCAGTGTAGTATTAGTCCCTCGTAATGAAAAATGGTGAAATCGTGGTGAGACACACACCTGATTGGTGTTGTTTTTAAACCCCTCTCAGACACGAGTAGGAGGAAAATGCTATGATGAATGGAGGATCGTGCAAACGGGCATAAAAGTGGATCTCTCTTATGAAGAGAGATGACAGATGACGGGATGATGCATGCGACAGAAATGACAAAAGAGAAGGGGGAGAGAGTGGCTTATTGAAGATGCCGATGGAGGGATTCGGCGGAGCTTCGGCAGCGTAGGGACGACGTGGAAGCAGAATGGATGGAGCTAGCCTTCCTCTTGCGAGCGCGGGCACCCGGGAAGCCGACAGAACCTCCCCTTGCAAAAACCCACGGGTTAGAAATGGGATCCGGTAGAGTCTCTCCTTCCTCTGTCGGATCTGAAGTCCCCTTCCTTCGAGGGAGGGGGTCCTCTATTTATAGAGGAAAAGTTGATTGGGCCGTCCAAGACCCTGGACGCCTCAACGTTGAGGCGTCAGGAGACTGGACGCCTCAATACATATTTTTTTATTTATTATTTTTTTTTATTTTAATAAATTCATTGAGGCATCTAGGCTATTGGACGCCTCAATTATGAGGCATCTGGGGCCCTGGACGCGCCCATTTTTGCCCACCGAATTGCCGCCGAAAGCCGTAGATAGTGGAGAAAGCGCGTGGTTTCGGCTGGTAACCGTGACTCAGAAGGGCGCGTCTAATCGACAAGACGTCTTTATCTTTTGGATTCTTTCGAAACGTCAAATCGAGCGGCGGATCGGCACCGTCTGTGTGTCAAAGCAATGAGACGTCCGGGATCCTGGACGCCTCAAAGGGGCACAGTGAGGCGTCCAGGTACCTGGACGCCTCAAATGACACGCCTCAAAGTGAGGCGTCTAAGCAGCTTGACACGTCAAAGACCTTCCACAAAAAAAATTTAAAAAAATGTAAAAAAATTCATAAAAATAGGAAATGACCCGAGTAATTAAAAATGTGAAGGCCGCCTTGGGGTATCATAGTGTAATATGAGATTTACTCATGGTAATGTCAAGAACGGCGTGTCTACAACTGCCCCGCCTTGGCGTCTGCTTTGTAAGGGAGTGGTACGTAATGGAGCGGCATCGGAGTGAAATGAAATGGAGTGGGAGCGGACTGAAAAGTATGATAGGATCGGTGCGATGGATTCATAGGGGGGGTGAATGAATCCCACCCTTAAAAAACTTTTCGCTCAAACAATATTGCAAAATTAAAACACATATGGCTTAAACAATAGAGCAAATATATAAGGCGCGCCGAAACTATCAGCTAGCGGAAGCAGCGCAGATAGAAACGAGAATGCTAAGGCAACTTGTGAAGGAGGTAGAAGACAAGGAGCAAAAACACAACCACACTGCACAGAAGATTTTTAGGTGATTCGGTCACCAAGACCTACATCCACCCCTCACTCCAAACTGGAGTGAGGCTTCACTAGCTAATGCTAGAACCAGCAGACTCAGTCAGCGAACACTTGCTGCCAAACAGCTTGACCAGGGGAACAACCTCCCCTCTTCCTACCAACTGGAGGGAACCACTAGTGACTCCCAGCCACTAGCAAACCCAGAGATCAGATCTCCCTTCTCCTGAGTCCACAGGAGGAACCCGACCTCAGTCCAGAGAGTCGGAAGAACAATGATCACAGTTAAAAAGAAAAACAATAAACGAAAAGTACAGCAATCAGAAAGCTGGAAAATGAAATCATAATATGGCTCTCGCAGGAGCTGACTTGAGTGGATCTGATCCAACTTCCAGTAGGAACGATCTTCAGATAACCTTCTCATCCTCTTCTCTTCTCTCTCACTTTCTTTTTCTCTTAATCCTCACGAGCTCTAGCTCTCTCTCTTTTTCTTCTGATGCTTCTCTCACTCTGCCACTCTTCTTTTTCTTCTGCTCACTGCCTTTCTATCCTTCTTCTTCTCTCTGCCTTTCTGCTACTCTCTGCCTCTCTACTTTTTCACGATCAGCCTTCCTTCCTCTTGTTTTTCTTCTGCGGATGAAGAAGCTTCATATATATATCAGCAGCAACTAGGGCGTGTGTCATCCACATCTCCCGCCCAATTGACTCTGCCACGTGTCAGCATCTCAGTTCTTTGGATCACGTGCCAGGTGCCAACCTCGGATCACGTGCCCAGACACCTGCAAGATTAATGAAGAGTTCAGTCGATGAACAATATCAGCTGAAGACAGTGTACAGACTTTATTCAGCAAGCAGGACAATGGATGTATAGAGTTAGTCGTGTGAAGGAGGACGAGTGTATATACTTGATAACACAAGCGAGTGTATAGACTTTCGAAGCAGCAAATAAGAAAGTATGTACAACGTGAGAGTGTATAGACTTGAAAGCCTTCATGCGACCTTAGTGTATAGACTTGCAGAATGTTGCATTAACATAACATAGGGGAATGTGTAGACTTCAGTGTAATTCATGAAGCAATCGAATGTATAGACATGAAAACAAAGGACAGCAGTGTACAGACTTTGTGATGCACAAGCATAACCAGTGTATAGACTTTGATGTAAAGGCTTGAGTTACACTAGCAATGTATAGACTTTAGGTAATGCATGCAATGCAACACAATGTATGTACTTAGTTGCTGTGCAACCGATGTTCAGACATGTTATGCTTACTGTAGGAGATGTATAGACTCTGCGTCCATCAAAGTATGCACAATGGAGAAAGACGCCTCTTTCCTAGGTGTTTATTTCAGAAGTGACGCCACTTCTGGTGGGCGTCAGATTTTGAGCTTAAAAGAATGTATAGACATGATGTGGCTGTATAGACTAGCAAACGCATGAAGTAGCAAGCCAATGTATAGACACTGCTGTATGGACTTTAAGCGAACACTTTACAGACTTGACAATTGATGTATGAAGATTACAGAAGGGAATGTACATACTTTTGAAAGCTTGAACACTGCTATGTATAGGCTTTGTACATTGAACGACAAAGCATGTTGTACAGACTTTGAGCGTTGTATAGACTTTACGAAGCACATGCCAAGGCTGTACAGACTTCAGACTTTGAACGTGTGTGCTGTGAACGATGTATACACTTGGCCCTTGAAGGATGTACAAACTTGAAGAACCGAAGCCCACGATGTATAGACTTGGCGTTATGAGGCATGCAGGCTGTATAGACTTGCGATGCCATGAAGATAATGTGTAGACTTGTGAAGCTTGAGGCCAATGTATAGACTTGGTAAGCCTGAACCAATGTACAGACTTGGAACGCTTGAGGACCAGTGTACAGACTTGGAAACCCTGAGCCAATGTATAGACTTGAAACGAAGACCAATGTATAGACTTCAATGCAAATGTCAAGACCATGTACAGACTTGAAAGCTTCGAAGCACACGATGTATAGACTTTATGATGCATATGCCAAGGCTGTACATACTTGAAGAGATGATGCACTGTAGGCTGCCAGACTCTGTACAGACTTGCAGCTTGAGACGCTGACAGAGACGATCCACTGTATAGACTTCAAGTCCAAGTGAGACAGTGGATGTACAAACTTGGGCTATACAGACTTTGACTCAAATATGCATATGAGACGCTGAATAAGACGCAGCTATGTATAGACTTTACAGTGAATGCATATCCCAATGTACAGACTTAGAAGTGAAAACCAATGTATAGACTTGAACATCTTCAAGACACAATGTGTAGACTTTGCCTATATGCAGTGTGTAGACTTGATGTGTAGCTAAAGCACCGAAGGTAGGACAAGGTTGGAATGTATAGACTTACGTTCGATCAGCAATGTATAGACTTGCACAGTGCTGCCAATGTGCATACTTTGCCTACATGTGAATGTATGGACTTTGTGACACAATGCAACAAGGCTCTGGACGATGTATAGACTTCACGTTCAATATGCAACAGGGTGTATAGACTTGAATAAAGCGTGAAGCACAATATGCAAGAATGTATAGACTTGGAAGTGAATTTGTGTACGAGACAATGTTAACTCTGTACAAACTTAAGCAATGTGCAGACATGACATCAAATGCAGTGAGCATGCAGCAGTGTATATACTTGGGTGTGTGTGTGCATGCTAGAAGCAATGTGTGGACTTAAATGATCGTGTGAGCATGCAGCAGCCAATGTATAGACATGCGAATCTTGGGGGGGTCAACCCATCTAAGAGGGGGGTCGACCCACTTCTGTCCAGATGTCAGACAGAACAACTGAATGCCATTCACAAGCACACATTCACAAATACATGAACACATATGAATGCTTCACAAATACATGAACACATATGAATGCACTTAAATGAATCAACAAGGTCTTTCATGCACACATGCATATGGGGACTTATAGTGTTTGCTATCATCAAAACCAATCATTAAGACCACAGGGGCACAACAATCTTCCCCTTTTTGATGATGGTAACACTATGAGTCACACAGACTTAAGTCAAAAACATTCTCCCCCTTTGACTTCAGCAAAAAGACATTAGTTAGAGAGAGGAAAAGTAAGCAGATGTGATACCAATTGATATGACATTTCTCCCTTTAACTACATGAAAGCACATTCTTCCCCAAAGAGCAATATGACTCATAACAATTAAGCAGGTATGAATGCAGAGATGCAGATGCAACAAGAAATGCAAGAACTCCCACTAAGTATATGAATGCAAGATAATTCTCCCCCTTTATGAATTTCCATGCTGCATGATTCAGATGACAAGGAAGCTCCCCCTCAATAAATGGAACCTTATGAACTGAATGAGAAGGAGACCACAGGGGCAATCAAGGAGAAGTTCAGGTCATGATGAGACAAGGATAGTGAGGAACTGAATTTCAAATAGGCTGCAATCATAAGAAATTTAACAAGATTTTCAAGGAGATATCAATCGCATAAATCCAAAACATAATTTTTCAAAGTCTTCCATTATAAGGGCTTATGAATGAATTTTATTTGATCAGCATGATTTAAACATGATGTATGCAAAGTTTATCAATAAAATTCTGTATTGATATCTAGAACCATGGTTTAATAAAAATGAACCGAGCCCTCATAATTATATCTTGATTAATCTCTCTTTCTCTTACATAATCAAATTTATTGACTTCTTTCGGAATTACATGCACTAGTATTGAGATTAAGCAATTATGAAGTCATATGATTTGTCTAAGGTTGTAGCAATTTGATTTTAGCATCAATATTTAGATATTACAATTTGTTCAACAAATTTTCATGCTACTAATTTTACGAGAACTCTAGTTCAGTGTACACCTTATAACTAGAGGATATACGTTGATCAGACGCCAATATCCCTAAGCACTTAGTGTAACTAACAGTCATGCTTTATATGAACAGAGATAGCATTTACACATCATGACACACTACAAATCATTTCTTGATGAGTGAGTTGTATTTCTCAGTGTGCATGTCATTGCTCTGCCTGATTAACACTCATTCTTAAGCAGAGTTAACTATGGCACCTCATGACACAGTCCTTTGGACATGTGTTTCTCAGTGACCAAAGTCATTGCTCTGACAGAGTTTACCCTTTAGACATTTCAGAAAAACTCATTTGCTTCAAATCAATAATAATTTCATGTACTTAACCAAATAAAGCCATGTATTCAATAATGCAGATTTCAGAAGATTTTACAAGACACAGCATGAAACAGATGGTTTAGGTTTATTAAATATGTTTCAGATATTTTTAAGATATTTTAAAGTCAAACTCAAAGAATACATTAAACTTAAACCACATGAGTTATTTCAGACATTCATAAAATCGTATAATAGAAGATTCCTAGTTCAAGTGTTTTCAGATTTATAATCGAGATAGCCCCATTGAAATCTTCATGAAAGACTGATAGAATTCCGATACCAAATGATAGAAGAGATTTTGAAGCCCAGTGTTTTCAAAATATGATCAAGGTTTGTCAACAAAATCAATAAGGAAGGATATGCAATGAATACTGACAAGTGTATGCATTTGACAACCTGCATGCAATGCATTGACTCCCCTTGACAATATGCATTCAGTCAATCTTTTTAGCTTTTTCAATGTAATGAAATGCAATGCAATTAACTGCATGTATGCAAAGACATGCAGAGACTCAACATTGAATGCTATGCAAAGACATGCAATTAACTACCCCTGAAAACATGCAATGTTTGCCATGAAAACTGAACATATGTCTTTGTGACTTATGCACATACAGATTACCCTATCAAGCAATATGACCCATGGTACTAGGTGGAGAAGCTGGTCTAAAAGATCATCTCACACATAGTAAGAACCTCCAGACAGATTTCCCAGCCTTTTAGTAGCTTACTATTTAATATACCATAGTGGTCAATCATGATAATTCAACATGCAGTCAATCCAGATATTCAGTGAGCTATGCAACAGTCAGATTTCAACCAACATTCATATGCAGTTCAGATTTTCAGAAATTGTAAGTTTATTTTCAGAGATTATGCATATCAACAATTAACAAACAACTGCAATTGGCATATGTATGCATCAGATGCAGACAACCCTTTAAACTCATATCTGCACAGAACACTCAGCAAGTGCATGATCAGAAAATAATGCAAATGGCAGATGATGAATGAATATGCAAAAACAGATTTAATGTGCTATGCAGTAAAACTAAAAAACAGGAAGTGCAAGAAATTTACCTGAAAAGTTCAGGAAGGAGTTTTCATTCTTGAGTGCCTTGGATTAATCCCCTCTTTATTAATCAGCTTTCAAGGCACACCTGCAAGTTAGCAAACTATTTTGCACAAATAGGCACCCAAGAAGTCTTGGGTCCTGACATGATAGTATCACTTCTAGCAGGTTTTCTCAGCACATTTTTAACTTGATGATCATTAAATTTCATCAGAGGATAACCATCCATCAAATGTCCAGATTTGCCATAATGATGGCAAGAAGCAGTAGATTTCTGATTTGATTTATGCACATTCTTATTAGCATGAATTCTATGTGCATATGCATGAACCTTTTTGTTAACAGAATAAAAATTCTATTTACCAAAACCAGTTTGGTTTTGATATCCTGCCAGCCAACAGGTTGCAGCCCTATGACCTGGCTTTCCACAGTTATAGCATGAAAAAGTCACAGATTTTCTGGCATAGAATTTAATAACATAGGGGTTAACATAGTTCTTCTGAGCATGCCAACAATCTCTAGCTCTGTGGCCTAACTTACCACACTCAAGACATGCAAGAGTTTTCCTTTCAAAAATATTTTTGTTGTCATGGAAATTGACGAACTCAGAATGAAATTTCTTCCCCTTAACATGCCAGCAATGAGCTACAATGTGGCCCATCTTGCCACAATTGGAGCAATGAATTTTCTTATTTTGAAAAACATGATTTCTAGCATGAAATTCTTTAACATTCATATTATCCTTTTTCTGACCGGACACATGTTTTCTAGCATGCTTTTTGTCATCTTGTTTCCTCATAAAACAGTTACTCATAAAGTGTCCATGCTTACCACAATAATGACAGGAGCCATTTGATTTCTTTAAAACATGGCATTTTTCTGATGAGTTCTTAGCATGCAGATTGTTCCTTTGAATTTTTGATGTTTTATGATTTTTATTTTATTTTTCTATTTTCTTAGCCTTGTTCTGAGGTGGAGATGTGCTAGAAGGCTTTTCTTATTCTGAAGATTTAACAAAAACAATTTTCAGGTTGGATCCATCAACCTTCCTCATGACTGGATTGTAACCCAGTCCCTCTTTCTTATAATTAACCTTTGTTCCCAGCATTTTCTGAACAATGGGTTGTTTATCTTTTAATGTAGATGCTACATTTGAAGCATTTACAAATGATGTCATTACTTTGTTCTTAAAAGCCTTTTTATTCATATTATTGTAGCCCAACCCTTCCTTCCTGACATTGACTTTTACACCTAGTAGCTTGTCTAGGTTTTCTTGCCCACTCACAAACTTAGACAAGGAATCTTTTAAGTCTTGAATTTCATTTTCTAGAGAGGAAATGTGTAACTCATAACTGGCAATCTCTTGGTCACTGCAATTCATAGCTTCATTCAAAACTTTCTTAGCTATTTTATATTCTTCAATCTCTTGTTCCAGATTGCTCAGTTTTTCAGAATCTTCAACGCAAACAGTTTTTCCTCTTTCTAAGGCTAGAAGTCTCTCAGACATAGTGGAGTTCAGCAGTTTTAACTTCTCATTTTCTTCCTTAAGCTTATCATTTTGAATTAACTCATTTAATAGAGTCTGATCTTCTTAGTTAACCTTGCTTTCTCTCCCAGCTTCAAACTCCTTCAATTCTTTTTGTTGTTTTTCAAAATCTTTATGTAATTCTATATTTACAGATTTTATGGCATTAAATTTTTCAGAAAACAAGTTCTTCTCTTGCTCAAGTTTCCCAAATTTTTCTTCATTTTCTTTAACAGATTGTTTCAGAGAGTCATTTTCATATTCTAGCCTACTTAGTTCAGAGCAAGCACATTCAAGTTTCTTCTTCAATTTTCCATTCTGATTTTCATGCATATGGATATCAGACAAGCAGGCATCATGGGATTGCTTGATATTAGAACAATTTTCACATGGAGAGCTTGAACTATCTAACCCAGTCCCCTTTTTCAATTTTTTATACTGTTTTCTTAAATGTTCATGAGATTCAAGCAATTCAGCATATGCATTCTCCCAATCATCCAAAGAGAAATTCTCGAAAGGGTTTACCTCTTCATCATCATCTTCTTCATTTTGGCTGCCACTTTGATTGCTTCTGTTAGCCATCATGCAGTTGTCCTCACTTCTCTTCTGAGCTCGCTTCAGCATATCTAGAATGTCTTTAGCAGAGCTGCAATCATGAAAGCAGGAATGTAAAGCCTTATCAGTAGCTGCCTTCATTAGATTCATAGCTATCTGATTCTCTTCATACATTGATCTGTGATTGTCAGTCCATTTGGACTTTTTCTTTGGTAATTTATGAGGACCGTGTGAAATTAACTTCCACAGATCAGGATTAACTGATATAGCATAATTTTTCAGACTGACAAACCATACATTAAAATTGGAGCCGTTGAAAACTGGTGGATCACCCATGGAAACAATCAGATTAAATGCAACAGGAATATTGATGCACCAAAAGTAAATTAGCACCGAAGACTGCAAGATCGGATCTGCAGGTCCCTGGATCTTCTATGCAGACACCGCTCTGATACCAATTGATAGGATCAGTGCGACGGATTCAGAGGCGGGGTGAATGAATCCCACCCTTAAAAAACTTTTTGCTTAAACAATATTGCAAAATTAAAACACAGATGGCTTAAACAATAGAGCAAATATATAAGGCGCGCCTAAACTATCAGCTAGCGGAAGCAACACAGATAGAAACGAGAATGCTAAGGCAACCTGTGAAGGAGGTAGAAGACAAGGAGCAAAAACACAACCACACTGCATAGAAGATTTTTAGGTGGTTC
Source organism: Amorphophallus konjac (assembly GCA_022559845.1). Taxonomy (NCBI): domain Eukaryota; kingdom Viridiplantae; phylum Streptophyta; class Magnoliopsida; order Alismatales; family Araceae; genus Amorphophallus; species Amorphophallus konjac. The sequence continues at coordinate 142,507,576 of CM040120.1, forward strand.
GGTCACCAAGACCTACATCCACCCCTCACTCCAAACCGGAGTGAGGCTTCACTAGCTAATGCTAGAACCAGCAGACTCAGTCTGCGAACACTTGCTGCCAAACAGCTTAACCAGGGGAACAAACTCCCCTCTTCCTCCCAACCGGAGGGAGCCACTAGTGACTCCCAGCCACTAGCAAACCCGGAGATCAGATCTCCCTTCTCCTGAGTCCACAGGAGGAACCCGACCTCAGTCTAGAGAGTCGGAAGAACAATGATCACAGTTAAAAAGAAAAATAATAAATGAAAATGGAGAGGGGGATTTCCGTAGCCCACCACAAAGGCAGCCCAACAAGACCCACAAGGTCCAACCAGGCGAGCCCACCCGAGTGATAGCCCACCGGGCCCACTTAGGGAAGAAAAGCCCAATAAATAAGACTCGAGGAACTAACTCTCCCCGGCGGCCTTCTAGGCTCGGAGGGCCCGAGACAACGGTCAGGTCCCAAGGAAGGTCCGGCCTAAAGCCCTCTCCCCGTCCGAGAGAGATAGGCTCCAGCCGACCTATCCGACCCCACCTTCGCCGGGCCATGCCTATCGCTCGGGCAAGAGCTAGCATCCCCGAAGCTCGGTAAGGCCGGTTGATTAATCCGCAGGTGCAGCCGTTCAGAGTCCTCCGCCAGCGGGAGAGTCAGGGGAGCCGCCGGACTCCAAGGGGATAACGTTCCCACGATCAGGCCATGAAAGCCCCCGTTAAAGACGTAACTCCCGCCGGGAACCCCTCAGCTTACAGGACTCCTGAAGGCGGCGCACTATTTAAGCAAGGGATACCCTCCGGAAGAAGGTAAGATGAACAAGGCATTCACACACCCTAAGCTCCTGAACACGACTCGCTTCACCCTTTGGTGGAGAGGATTCTCGCGCATCAGCTCTCTCCTCCCCCCATTATCGCTTCCACCATAGCTCCACTGACTTAGCCATCGGAGGGTTTTGCCCCAGGGAGATCCCCTGGGCCCCCTGATACGTTTTCCTCTCTTGGAGATTCATCTTCTGGTGATCCACAGCCCGCTCAGGATCTAGTGCGAGATCTCGCCTCTTCATCTGGCGCCGTCTGTGGGAAACGCACGAAGAGCCGAGATGGTGAGAAGAAGCTCAGGGAGGAGATCCGCCGGTGGGGCAGGTAAGGCTGTGGCGGCAGCGGGAGGCGCCCCCTCTAGGGTCTCACAGAGCCCCCCCTCCAACGCCAGCATCCCCACCAATAGGCCACCACCCCCCCCTCCCCGGCGGAGACAGGGGCACCCCTCGACGGTGGCGCCAACGCCTTCCAGGCCCTCAACGAAAAGATGGACGTCCTCGTGGAGCTCATGAGGGCCCAGGCGGCTAGGGACGCAAGGTCCCGCTCCCCGTCAGGAAGTCCCCCTCGAAGGAGTGCGACGCAGCACACCGCCGGAGGCCGCTTCACCCTCCGCGGCCGACAGCTCCTCCGCAACGACGTCGGAGGACCCTCGCATGCTCCGCCTGTGGAGCAAGAGGCTTCCTCCACGCCGAGGAAAGGGAAACAGGGGGCGAGGCCGCCGCGCCCGGGCACTAGTGCCCCGGAAGACCGCCAAGACGCCCCCCCCAGCCCCACGGTGCGACTGCAGCCAGAGCTGTCCCTCCGGCTGCGAGATTTCGAGAGACGGTTCGCAGAGCAAGAGCGCGCCCTCCGCGCCCTGCAGAAGACCTCTCTCTCAGAGGACGAGGAGAAATCCCCTTTCTCCGAGTACATCTTGAAGGCAGAGGTCTCTCCGAGAGCCTCCATTCCGACCTTCAAGCTCTACGACGGCCAGGGCGACCCAGCCGACCACTACGATAGCTTCGACACCCTGGTGACCCTTCATGGAACGCCGGATCCCATCAAATGCCGAGCCTTCGCGGCCACCCTGGTCCAAGGTGCTCAGGCATGGTTCCGGGCCCTCGCCCCTGGGTCCATCCGAGACTTCAGGCAATTCGGGCGAGTTTTCAAGGAGAGTTTCACCGGCAGCGCCCCCCCAAGGTCAGTGGCGGGGCTCCTGGCTCTCAAACAGGCACAAGGGGAGAGGCTCCGGACTTACGTCCACCGATTTAAATCAGAAGCCCTCAGGATCCCCCGCCTGGATGTGGCCTCAGCCATAACCGCACTGACCGGGGGCACCCGGGATGAGAATCTCCGTCGCGAGCTTGTCCTCCACCCTCCCTCGACCCTTGCCGAGCTAGTGACTCTGGCACTGCGCCACGCCGAGTGCGAAGAAGTACTCAGCGCCTGCCGAGATGCAATCGGCTCGGGTCGGGAGGGGGACAAGAAGCGGACCTCCGAGCCAAACCCTGGCTCAGGTAAGAAGCGCGATCGAGAAGGAGAGCGCAAGAGAAAGTACGAGCGGTACACCCCCTTGACCGCGCCAGTCTACGAGATCTATGAAGACATCAAAGACTCGGGACTTCTCCGCCAGCCCGAGCCAATGAGGTCGAAAAACAGCAAGCGGGACAAGCATTGCCTGTTCCACGGCGACCACGGGCACCACACCGGAGATTGCCATCAGCTCCAGGACGAGATCGAGCGCCTCATCCGTCTGGGGCACCTAGCCCGGTTCACGATCGGGCACAAAGAAGACCGAGACGCCACAGAGGAGATCGACAACGCCCCCCGAGGGGTTCACATCAACGTCATCTCCGGAGGAGCGGCATCGGGCGACGACACCAGCCGAGGGAGGAAACATCATGCCGAGCGAGCTAGCCGAGCCTTAGAGCCCCCCAGAGGCCCGCCGATGGAGCCCCTGGTCATAGTCTTCTCCGACCAAGACCTGGAAGGGCTGAGCACCCCGCATGACGATGCCCTCGTTATCTCGGCCACGATAAATCACTGTAATGTAGACAGGATTTTGGTCGATAATGGGAGCGCCCCCGATGTATTATCTTATGACTATTTTCTCAAGATGGGGGAAGACCCATCCAAGCTCCGCCCGATCCGAACGCTCCTTTGCGGGTTTAATGGCCTGGCCACCTACCCCGAGGGAGCCCTAAGCCTGCTGGTCACTATCGGCACCCCACCCAAAACCGTTACGGTCATAGTGGACTTCATAGTGATTAAAGGTATGATAGCGTACAACGCCATTTTCGGCCGAAAAATTCTCAGCCGAATAAAGGTCGTACCATCTACCTATCACCAAAAAATGAAGTTTCCCACCAAAAATGGGTTAGGGGAAGTCCGAGGTAACCAGGCCACGGCTAGAAGGTGCTACAATATCTCGGTAGAAGCCTCAAGGCCGGACGGGAAGGATAAGGGCCCCAGGGGAGTCGAAGGAAAAGCCGTGACCACCGAGCCCGGTGGCGAGTTATTAACGGTATTCCTGAACGACGACCCGGCCCTAGGAGTAAGGATCGGCGCTGACCTACCACCAAAGGAACAGCAGCAATACAAGGAGTTTCTTTCTGAGTACGTTCGGGTCTTTGCTTGGTCCGATGATCAACTCCCTGGTATACCAGAGGAGACTGTGACGCACAAGCTCAACCTCGATACCACCGTGAGACCCGTACAGCAGCGGAGAAGGAAGCATGCGCCCGAGAAACAGGCGATCATCAAGGCGTAGGTCACCAAGGGACAAGAAACTGGTCTTTTCAGACCGGTGCTGTACCCAACGTGGCTAGCCAACGTCGTCCTGGTGCCGAAGACTACAGGCAAGTGGCGAATGTGCGTAGACTTCACCGATCTGAATAAGGCCACCCCCAAGGACTGCTATCTGCTACCGAGCATCGACCAATTGGTTGACTCAACCTCGGGCAACGAGATACTCAATTTCCTGGATGCCTATTCGGGTTATCATCAGATCCGAATGAACCCTGAAGATGTCGAGAGGACCGCCTTCATCACCGACTACGGCGTGTACTGCTACACCCGGATGCCCTTCGGATTGAAGAATGCTGGATCCACATACCAGCGACTGGTCAACCATATGTTCGAGGGACAGTTAGGTCGGAACGTCGGGGCCTACATCGATGACATGCTCATCAAGACCCCGAGGGCCCAAGACCACTTCACCGACCTCGCCGAGACTTTCGGCACCCTCCTGAAGTACTGCATGAAGCTCAACCCCGCCAAGTGCGCCTTTGGAGTAAGATCCGGGAAGTTCCTGGGTTTCCTGGTCACTCAGCGAGGGATCGAAGCCAACCCCGACAAGGTCCAGGCCATCCTGGACATGCGCCCGCCCACGTGCATTAAAGACGTCCAGCGTCTGACGGGGCGTGTCGCTGCTCTCAGTCGTTTCCTATCCCGTGCGGCCGAATGATGCCTGCCCTTCTTCAAGCTGATGAGGGGGCCCAAGATAGCATCTGCTACGTTCGCAGGGGATAGGGAATGCCAGACAGCATTCGTCAAGCTCAAAGAGTTCCTGGCTTCGCCCCCGGTGCTTTCCAAGCCCGTCCCGGGCGAGGTCTTGTTGCTCTATCTCTCGGCGATGCCATCAACGGTCAGCTCGGTCCTAGTCAGGAATGACTCGGGAATCGAGAGGCCGGTCTACTACACCAGCAAGGTGCTCAACGAGGCCGAGCGGAGGCACCCCGCAATCGAGAAACTCATGCTAGCGTTGGTTACCTCCGCAAAGCGCCTCCGACCCTACTTCCAGGGGCATCCCATCACCGTGCTAACCGGCGAGCCACTGAAGAAGATTCTGGCCCATCCCGAAGCCTCGGGGCGACTCGTCAAATGGGCCATCATGCTCAGGGCCTACGACATCTCGTATCGGCCGCGATCAGCTATCAAAGGACAAGCACTCGCCGACTTCATCACCGAGAGCACCGTTCCGGTCGAGGACAGGCCTCCGATAGCAACCGGGCCAACCTGGGAGCTGTTCGTCGATGGATCGTCCAACTCGATCGGCAACGGCGCAGGGATCCTCCTAAAGTCCCCCGAAGGAATAGAGTTGCAATACGCCCTAAAGTTCAACTTTCTGACGTCCAACAATGCTTCCGAGTACGAGGCCCTTATCTCGGGAGCCCGCATGGCCCGACGGTTGGGGGCCGAGCGAGTCATGATCCACACCGACTCCCAGCTAGTTGCAAGCCAGGTCAATGGCGAGTACGAAGCTCGGGAGGTACCTATGATCAAATACCTACAGTTGGTCCGGAGCCTGGCCCAGCAGTTCGAGGAGTTCGAGGTAGTCCGAATAGCTCGGGAGCAAAACTCTCGGGCGGACGCCCTCTCCCGACTAGCCTCCTCCCTAGACCCGGAAGGTACACGATCGGTCCTCCTAGAAGAGCTAGAGCGCCCGAGCATAGACTCGGAGCTCCTCGCCATTGACTCGGCCACTCCCGGTGACTGGCGCTCCCCCTACCTGTCCTGGCTACGGGACTCCCGGGAGCCCTCCGACCCTCGGGAAGCCCGCCGAATGAAGTACCAAGCTCGGCGCTTCATCATCCTCGACAACGCTCTCTACCGAAGATCATTCTCCGGGCCACTTCTGAAGTGTCTCGGTCCCGACGAAGCAAGCCAAGCTGTTGAAGAGATTCATCAAGGCCTGTGCGGAGCACATTCAGGAGGTCGGTCGCTGGCCAGAATCCTGCTAAGGCAGGGGTACTGGTGGCCGACCCTACAGCGCGACTGCACAGCTTACGCACAACATTGCGACCGTTGCCAACGGTTCGACCATTTGGTCCATCAGCCGGCCACGGAACTTATCACCCTTACCGAGCCCTACCCCTTCGCTCGGTGGGGGATCGACATCCTTGGGCCATTCCCAACGGCTCAATCCCAGAAGAAGTTCATCATCGTCGCCATCGACTATTTCACCAAGTGGATCGAGGCTGAAGCAACAGCAAGGATCACCGAGACAGTCGTCTGGGGTTTCGTATGGAAATCGATCATCTGTCGCTTTGGCATCCCCCGAGTGATAGTGAGCGATAACGGGCGGCAATTCGACTCTCGGTACTTCCGAGACAGATGCGCCGACCTAAATATCCGCAACCACTTCACTTCGGTCGCCCACCCTCAGGCCAACGGGCTGGTTGAAAATGCCAACAAGACCATCTTGAAGAGCATAAAAACCAGACTCGGCAAGGCTAAGGGTAGCTGGCTCGAGGAACTGCCTAGCGTACTATGGTCGCACCGAACGACCCCCAGGACGGCAACCAGTGAGACCCCTTTTCAGCTGGTATATGGCACCGAAGCCGTCGTTCCGTTAGAGATCGCCAATCCGTCTCTCCGAGTGATCAGCTTTTCGCCCGAGGCAAACGAGCAGAAGTTACTCGAGAACCTCGACCTGGCAGACGAACTCCGAGAGATCGCGAACGTCCGAGCTACGGAATACCAGCGTCGCCTCACTTGGTACTACAACACCAAGGTCCGAGGTAGACAATTCCGACCAGGGGACTTCGTCCTCAGGAAGACCGAAGCGTCTCGACCACTGGAGGCGGCGGGCAAGCTATCCCCCAACTGGGAAGGCCCCTACCGAGTGATCGAGACGCTCGGGAAAGGTGCGTACAGGTTAGCCACAATGGAAGGGGAACCCATTCCCCGGACATGGAACGCAACCACACTACGCAGATTTTATTTTTGAAAACTGTATCAACAAATCGGGTAAAATAAACCCCCTTTTTGCATTTATTCAAGATAATTGTTGGCACATCAAAAAGGCAACTGCCAATACATTACATAGTGAAAAGCAAAAATCCCTCTAGCACCACGGCAAACGGCCATCGCCCGGCCGACCCGGTCTTGACCTCCTCGCATCCAGCCACTGACTCTACCTCGCGTAGAAACTGGCTCGGACAAGAGATGGTCGACCCAGTTGGCTCGGGTGGACCGTGACAAGGGTGACAGAGGGACGGCAAGGAGAAGGCCACCTTTCACATGAGGAAGGCTACCTTCCAAGTTGGCAACAACCTGGAAAAAGGAGCACCGTGAAGGTCTCCCCTCTGCCAATCCACCAACCCCTCGGAGGCGAACAGAAAGCAAGCAGCCCCCGAAGAGTGAAAGAAATGAAGAACAAAAGAGAGAGAAAGAGGCTGCGGACAGGGGTGAGGAGGGAGCTTGCGCCGCCTCCTCCCCTCCCACGGAGGGAATGGCGGCCGGCATCCCTAACTCCCCCATCCGCCCTCCATCTCGGCGTCCGCCCGGAAGCCTCGCCGGAGCCAAGAGGAGGCAAACGGCGTGCCCCCGCATGTCGAAGCCCTCTCCAGATCCGCGCGGCGACCGTCGGACCCGTCTCATGCACGCGCGGCGACCGCGGGACCCGACCGATACTCCAGGACAGCTGGAACCGGCCGCTCCCCGTCGTCTGTGGCGTCATCTTCTGAAGGGCCCTCCATGCTCCGATCGCGGCGACGCAACGCAGAGCGAGGACGAGGAAATAAGAGCAGACCGCCGGTGAGAGTCCTAAGTGTTAAGAGGGAAGGAGCACCCTTCGGTCCTTTTTATAGGCCAAGGGAGGCCACGCGCCTTAAATGACTTCCCCCTCGAAAACACGCTATAGGACCTCCCTTGGAAGGTCACCTCCAACTCCTCGGTCCCCCGCCCTAGCGGGATTCACGAAGCGCCTCGACTTCCAGGCATGGTGGAACGAAAGGACGCCCCGCCAGAAGCCTCCCGAATCGGCATGCGAAAACGGCGCAAAGAATATCGGCACTTTCCAACTGCCCCCGATACGCCAGCCAAATCACGGCAAAGATAGCGATCAAACAAAGTAAGTCATTTATTGCCTCCCATAAAGAAGTCCTCTTACAGAAGGAAAAACAGACAAAAAGGGGAAGGGGTAAAATAAAGCAAAATACATCAGGCCTCGGGCCCACTTTGAAGCTCAGGAACAGCAGTAGGGGACGCGTCACCCCCGGTACCTTCGGTGACGGCTGGCCCGGACACTGACCTCGCCTGTGCGAGAACTATCCCGGTCGTGAGCCCTCCCGGAGCCTCCGGAGTTGGTGACCCCGCTGGAGGTGACTCCTCCGGTTCTTCCCCGGCCGAAGATGAGGAGCTGGAAACTGACTCGTCCGAGTCATAACTCTGGCCATAAGGAAAATCACCCCCGGCAAGGTGCTCATTGGCATAGCTCATCGCCCGGCGATAGCCCTGCCTGAATCCCTTTCGAGCACCCCGGCGGAGTGCTACCTCGTAGTAGGGTAGGGCAACTTCAATCAGGTCGGCCGAGTAAGCTTCCGAGCCTTTGTAGCGCTCGATCGCCTCCGCCTCGACCTGCCCGTCCCGAGCCCGCTCCGCCTCGGCCGCACGCTCTTACGCCCTCGCCAGACACTCCTCTAGCTCGGTCATTCTCCGCTCAGCTTCGATCGTCCGACCCTCCGCCCGGGCTCAGTCCGCCTCGGCCTCAGTGCGAAGGCGCTCCGCGTCCTCCGCCCGATCCTGCAGCTCGGCACGCTCACGCTCCCAGAGGCCATCCAGCTCAATGTGACGTTGACGCTCATCTTCTAGATGTTTGCTCTTCCTCTCGAGCGATTCTTGGGCCCTTGCTAGCTGCTCGGCCAGCGCCTCGGCTTCCCGTCGGCTCGACCGCGCCAACTCCCTGAATGCGAGGGACTCCCGACGGAGCCCCTCATGCTCCCCCTCGAGCCGGGCCAGTTTTCCCTCGCATCCACCAAGGGTCCAAGCAAGCCTCGACCGTTCCGCCTCCGTCCGGGTGTGCACCTCCGCCATCACGGCCGCTGTCCGAGCTATGACCAGGCCGCCCTCCATCAGGACATCAAGGACCCCGGCGGCAGTGCTGCGCCTTTCTCCCCCCCTCGTCCTCTCGGCGATCGACCGACAGAGCCGGTACAAGTCGCCCGAGATACCGAGCCTGACCAGAGGTTCCGGCAAAGGGGACTGCTCCACCCTGGGCACCCCGCCAGAAGACCCTGTTCGGGCAGCGAAGCTGACCGCCCCGCGCGCCACGGTCGGTTGGGGTTGCAATGCCTCCCCGGGCGAACCCCCACCCTCGACCGGCGCCGTGGGATCAACCGCACCAGAAACTGCCGGCACTTGGGGTTGCGACGCCCTCGCGGGTGAACCCCCATCCGCGCCGACCAATCCCTCGGTCCCAACGCTGGCCACACCGGCACCGGCCCCCTCTGCCCCCACAGAGGGGAGAGCCGACCCATCACCTCCCTCTGCGGGGCCCCTGGTCTCCTCGGCCCCCTCTCGCCCGGCGGATGGGAGAGCCAGCCCGGAGGGGTCGGCCCCATCCTGCCCCCGAGGGGGGAGCACCGCCGAGCCAGAATCGCCCCCGACGGTGGTAGGAAAGCCGGCTTTCTTGGCCCTTTTCCAGGCCTTCGCCGCCTCCCGCAACTTCCCCGCCAGGGGATCCTTGCGCTTCAGGCCGGTCGATCGAGAAGTCCCCTCGGGGGCCGCCCCCTTGCCCTTATCTCGGGCATGGACGCGACCCGCCGAGGCATCAGGCTCATCGGCTGTCGAGTCATCTCCCAGATCGATGACCTCAGCCGTCTCCTCCAGAGGTTCCCGCCTCACGTCTGCAACAAGAAGAAGCCCCGGTCAGGAGGAGGAAAAGAGCTACCACCCCCGAAAAAGAGCCTCAAGAGCTGTACCTGTCGACGTCAACCGCGAGAGAAGACACCGTTCGATGTTCTCCGGCGTCACCAGCTCCTCGGTTGATTGACAGTTCTCCAGCATACGGGCAGCCTGCTGCTCCACGTGGGGAGGGAACTCCTCCTGGCGAGGGGGCAGATTCGGGTGAAAGTTGGGCGAGGTCCGGCATCTCCAGATCTCGTCCGTCGCCACCGCCTTCACCCAGAAGAATTGGGTCTTCCACCCCTTGTGCGAGGAGTCCTTCGCCGCAAGCGAGATGCAGCTCCTATTCCTCCGCGCCTGGATGAAGTAGAAGCCTTTCCCCGCCGACGGGTGCGCTTTCAACTCAAAAAAGAAGTGGAAGAGGTCCAAAGAAGGAAAAATGTCGTGCTGACGACAAAGAATCCCGAAGGTCGAAAGAAGAAGATATGAGTTGGCCACCAACTGAATAGGCGCCAACCGGAAAAAATTAAGAAGCTGCAGCACAGAAGGATCGAAAGGAAGATGAAATCCACTCTTCCAATCCAGAAGGAAGGTGCAAATGTGCTCATCGCGATCATCCAGACTCGTCTCGTACGGAGTGGCGGCAGCAAAACTGTATCTGAGAGGCAGGCGGAAACGATGCTCCAGCCTCCGCACCTCCGCTTCCCCCAACTCACTATAGTTGGGGACGGGTTCCCGCCTCACCGGCACAAGCTCCGGGCTCTAATCCGCCATCAAGTCGAGAGAAGATCCCTCGTACGAGCTTGAAGACTCCGGGGGAGAGGGAAGTTGCCGGACCGCCTCTGTGGTTATCCTCGCCAACTCCTCGAACGTCGCCGCAAGGCTCCGCGTCTCCGTCGTGCTCTCACGACGCATCAAGAAGCAAGGAATGTCTAAAACCCTGGAAGCCTAGAACGATGAACAGCACCCCCTAAAAACCCCTGAGGGTGGCGGCGCGCCGTTCCGTGCTCCGAGAAAAAGGGGGGCCCCTTCGCTTCGAATCCGTCAGGATCATCATTACGGGCCTCGGCGACCGCTATAAGCGGCTCCATAACGCCAACGGAATTCCACCCACCTGAGCCACGCCGGTCCAAAGCCTCGAAAAACTACTCATCCGAGCCTCCTTGGCTCGGGAGTAGGAGGGGGACAAGTGGAGAGGGGGATTTCTGCAGCCCACCACAAAGGCAGCCCAACAAGACCCACAAGGTCCAACCAGGCGAGCCCACCCGAGTGATAGCCCACCGGGCCCACTTAGGGAAGAAAAGCCCAATAAATAAGACTCGAGGAACTAACTCTCCCCGGCGGCCTTCTAGGCTCGGAGGGCCCGAGACAACGGTCAGGTCCCAAGGAAGGTCCGGCCTAAAGCCCTCTCCCCGTCCGAGAGAGATAGGCTCCAGCCGACCTATCCGACCCCACCTTCGTCGGGCCATGCCTATCGCTCGGGCAAGAGCTAGCATCCCCGAAGCTCGGTAAGGCCGGTTGATTAATCCGCAGGTGCAGCCGTTCAGAGTCCTCCGCCAGCGGGAGAGTCAGGGGAGCCGCCGGACTCCAAGGGGATAACGTTTCCACGATCAGGCCATGAAAGCCCCCGTTAACGACGTAACTCCCGCCGGGAACCCCTCAGCTTACAGGACTCCTGAAGGCGGCGCACTATTTAAGCAAGGGATACCCTCCGGAAGAAGGTAAGATGAACAAGGCATTCACACACCCTAAGCTCCTGAGCACGACTCGCTTCACCCTTTGGTGGAGAGGATTCTCGCGCATCAGCTCTCTCCTCCCCCTATTATCGCTTCCACCATAGCTCCACTGACTTAGCCATCGGAGGGTTTTGCCCCAGGGAGATCCCCTGGGCCCTCTGATACGTTTCCCTCTCTTGCAGATTCATCTTCTGGTGATCCACAGCCCGCTCAGGATCCAGCGCGAGATCTCGCCTCTTCAGAAAAGTACAGCAATCAGAAAGCCGAAAAATGAAATCATAATATGGCTCTCACAGGAGCTGACTGGAGTGGATCTGATCCAACTTCCAATAGGAACGATCTTCAGGTATGCTTCTCTTCCTCTTCTCTTCTCTCTCACTTTCTTTTTCTCTTAATCCTCACGAGCTCTATCTCTCTCTCTTTTTCTTCTGATGCTTCTCTCACTCTGCCACTCTTCTTTTTCTTCTGCTCACTGCCTTTCTATCCTTCTTCTTCTCTCTGCCTTTCTGCTACTCTCTGCCTCTCTGCTTTTTCACGATCAGCCTTCCTTCCTCTTGTTTTTCTTCTGCGGATGAAGAAGCTTCATATATATATCAGCAGCAAATAGGGCGTGTGTCTTCCACATCTCCCGCCCAATTGACTCTGCCACGTGTCAGCATCTCAGCTCTTTGGATCATGTGCCAGGTGCCAACCTCGGATCACGTGCCCAGACACCTGCAAGATTAATGAAGAGTTCAGTCGATGAATAATATCAGCTGAAGATAGTGTACATACTTTATTCAGCAAGCAGGACAATGGATGTATAGAGTTAGTCGTGTGAAGGAGGATGAGTGTATATACTTGATAACACAAGCGAGTGTATAGACTTTCGAAGCAGCAAATAAGCAAGTATGTACAACGTGAGAGTGTATAGACTTGAAAGCCTTCATGCGACCTTAGTGTATAGACTTGCAGAATGTTGCATTAACATAACAGAGGGGAATGTGTATACTTCAGTGTAATTCATGAAGCAATCGAATGTATAGACATGAAAATAAAGGACAGCAGTGTACAGACTTTGTGATGCACAAGCATAACCAGTGTATAGACTTTGATGTAAAGGCTTGAGTTACACTAGCAATGTATAGACTTTAGGTAATGCATGCAATGCAACACAATGTATGTACTTAGTTGATGTGCAACCGATGTTCAGACATGTTATGCTTGCTGTAGGAGATGTATAGACTCTGCATCCATCAAAGTATGCACAATGGAGAAAGACGCCTCTTTCCTAGGCGTTTATTTCAGAAGTGACGCCACTTCTGGTGGGCGTCAGATTTCGAGCTTAAAAGAATGTATAGACATGATGTGGCTGTATAGACTAGCAAACGCATGAAGTAGCAAGCCAATGTATAGACACTGCTGTATGGACTTTAAGTGAACGCTGTACAGACTTGACAATTGATGTATGAAGATTACAGAAGGGAATGTACAGACTTTTGAAAGCTTGAACACTGCTATGTATAGACTTTGTACATTGAACGATAAAGCATGATGTACAGACTTTGAGCATTGTATAGACTTTACGAAGCACATGCCAAGGCTGTACAGACTTCAGACTTTGAACGTGTGTGCTGTGAACGATGTATACACTTGGCCCTTGAAGGATGTACAGACTTGAAGAACCGAAGCCCACGATGTATAGACTTGGCGTTATGAGGCATGCATGCTGTATAGACTTACGATGCCATGAAGACAATGTGTAGACTTGTGAAGCTTGAGGCCAATGTACAAACTTGGTAAGCCTGAACCAATGTACAGACTTGGAACGCTTGAGGACTAGTGTACAGACTTGGAAACCCTGAGCCAATGTATAGACTTGAAATGAAGACCAATGTATAGACTTCAATGCAAATGCCAAGACCATGTACAGACTTGAAAGCTTCGAAGCACACGATGTTTAGACTTTATGATGCATACGCCAAGGCTGTACATACTTGAAGAGACGATGCACTGTAGGCTGCCAGACTCTGTACAGACTTGCAGTTTGAGACGCTGACAGAGAGTGTCCACTGTATAGACTTCAAGTTCAAGTGAGACAGTGGATGTACAGACTTGGGCTGTACAGACTTTGACTCAAATATGCATATGAGATGCTGAATAAGACGCAGCTATGTATAGACTTTACAGTGAATGCATATCCCAATGTACAGACTTAGAAGTGAAAACCAATGTATAGACTTGAACATCTTCAAGGCACAATGTGCAGACTTTGCCTATATGCAGTGTGTAGACTTGATGTGTAGCTAAAGCACCGAACGTAGGAAAAGGTTGGAATGTATAGACTTACATTCGATCAGCAATGTATAAACTTGCACAGTGCTGCCAATGTGCAGACTTTGCCTACATGTGAATGTATGGACTTTGTGACACAATGCAACAAGGCTCTGGATGATGTATGGACTTCACGTTCAATATGCAACAGGGTGTATAGACTTGAACAAAGCGTGAAGCATAATATGCAAGAATGTATAGACTTGGAAGTGAATTTGTGTGCGAGACAATGTTAACTCTGTACAGACTTAAGCAATGTGCAGACAAAACATCAAATGTAGTGAGCATGCAGCAGTGTATATACTTGGGTGTGTGTGTGCATGCTAGAAGCAATGTATGGACTTAAGTGATCGTGTGAGCATGCTGCAGCCAATGTATGACATGCGAATCTTGGGGGGGTCGACCCATCTAAGAGGGGGGTCGACCCACTTCTGTCCAGATGTCAGACAGAACAACTGAATGCCATTCACAAGCACACATTCACAAATACATGAACACATATGAATGCTTCACAAATACATGAACACATATGAATGCACTTAAATGAATCAACAAGGTCTTTCATGCACACATGCATATGGTGACTTATAGTGTTTGCTATCATCAAAACCAATCATCAAGACCACAGGGGCACAACAAAGTAGATGCCAAGGTGTGATGAGACATGCTTTCAACATTATGGTTTGGAATGTTTTCAGAGTTTTCAATGATACGACCTTGAAGAAGGTCTTCCGAATTCAATAATTGCTTGGATGGAAATCAAACAAGGAAGGAGAAAATGTGCGCTCAGGCACAAGTAGAAAAAGATACCAACTTCTCTGTGTGGAAGTACCTAGGTCGTAAACCTGTAGGTTTCACCTTTGGGGAGCGGTTACCAGCCAATGTGGAAGTGCTGCGGCCAAGGTGGGTCAAATTGAGTAAAAGTAAAGGAATATTTGAGGATCAGTCCAAACAAGGGTCTCTTTTGAAAGAACAGCATAGGGCCGTCTCAAAGAAGCTCAGTGTTTCATTCGGAGTGGAATATCTCATATTTGTAAGAACTGGAGCACAGTGGTCTTCACAATCGAATTTCTTTGAATGATTTTCCGCAATGGAATCAAAGTCCTACATGAATGCATGCTGGGTTTAAAGGAAAACTTAAACAAATTAAAATAGAAAATAGTCAAGGATAATATTGTCAAGTTGTTAAGAATGGGTCAGGATATCGATCTGGTGAGCTGATACTGAGCCAGGGCCCGTTTATCCACGCACCAACTCATCGAATGGAACCATCGTCCCCTTGCTTTTGTAACTTAATGGCCTATCCGTACAACCCAAATTCCTATGAAATTATCACTGTTTTTGTTGAAGGGGAACTCAAATTCCAGATCTGTTCAGGTCGCAAGGTCCTTGACATGTTCTAATAGCGTAAATATCATATAATACAATGCATGACATGGTGGGACTAGTTACCGAATGGTGGCACACGATGGGACGGTGACGTCCATTAGTGAAACCTGCAATGATCAACATTATTAAAAGCAGCAGAGTTGCACCACAGTACAAGGGAGATCAAGATAAAATACCTTTTGCTGAAGTCAACGACGACGACTCGACATTGACGTGACACATTCTGGCTCATGCACCCCTCCCTTCCTATAAGTACCCCCCCTTGCCTAGTTCAACCAAATGTACAAAGGAGGGCTTTGAGGCTTAAGGGGAGGAGGAGAAGAATCTTGGGTTCTTCAAGATGGAAGGCGAGTCTTCCCGCCCTATGAAGAGGAGCAGGTGCAGCAGCGAATTCAGGCGGCTCTCCAACCTCGAAGGACATCTGAGTGGGCTGATCCAATCGCGGATGGTGAGTTGATTCATTTCAAATTTCCTGTACGACCTTTCCTTCACCTCTTTCCTCCTTTATTTTCCTTCTTCTTTTCCAGCCGTACCCTCTCTTCCCAGGCCCGAGGAAGTTCTCCAAACTATCGTGGCTTTCGAAGCTAGTTTCCAATATCTCCATCGACATGAGGGTCATACTCACGAGGTGGCATCTTCAAGGGCTCCTGGTTCACGCCAAGCATTACGAAAAGATTCGGATGGAGTGGGCGGCTATGGGTGCGCTGGTCGAGATCTGGCATCCTCAGACTCACACTTTCATTTTCCCCACTTTCGAGGTGACCATCCTTCTAGAGGAGGTGGAACTCCTGCTTGGGTTGAAAAGAATCAAAAGGGATGGCAGGATAAAGAGTATGTCGATGCGGGAGAAAGTGACTTCCAAGGATGTCCTCGGGAGCTTCATGCCGTCTGGTGCCGTTAGAAACGTCCAGACTCAGAAGGGAATTAACCTGCAAAAGCTCGCGGAATGGGTCATGGACGCCCTGAGAGGATTGCCAGATGACGATCATTTGGAAGAAATCATGAAGGGATTCACAATATGTTTGGCAGGTGCTCTCTTATTCCCCCAATAGCGACAACATAGTGGAGGAAGATCAGCTAAGCGCCATCTGCGGAATTTGGAATGACGAAAGGGCAGGACCTGCCGTCCTTGCTTACCTTTACAGTGGCCTTACTGCTTCCAGCATAGGTAAGCCTCCTTTTGGTTGCACGCTTTTTCTGAATTACTGGGTTGATTTACATTTCAAATTTGATCACCGTGAGGGGATGCCAACTGCCTCGAAGATCTTTCAATGAAGCCCCCTTTACCACATAGCCGATGTGTTAGGCTTTGGTGGTAATATAGTGAACCGTGTTCCGTGGCTGAGGAAACGTGAAGACTGGAGGTCCCACTTTAGAACTATGACGCAGAGCTTCTTCACTTGTGCACCGGCATGTCTACTCTCACGCGAGCTCCTTACGAGGTCTTTCCCTGAGGCTGAACTCCAACTTATTGGCGCGACTGAGTTTCTTCATTACAGTGCGCATCGGTGCTGTATTCAAATTGGCCTTCCCCGCCACTTGTTTCCACCATTATCTGGCACTGCTCCTCTAAGGAAGAGAGAGTTGGGCGCGGAAGATGATGCAAATGAGGTGAAGGCCATCAAAGTGTCGTGGAAGACGAGCATTCCGGGAAAGGCATTAGTGCATGTAGAGGAAGAACACGAGCTGTGGAGGGCCTATGTAACCGAACTGGAGAAGTTAAGGCCCGAAGTGCCTAAGCCCCTAATGTAGCTTACTCCCTTATTTTAATGAAATAAATGAGAAGTTATTGTGTGCAAAAAGTTTTCTTTGAATTTTCAGCCCTCATTTTTTTTGAACGCATCTAATGTACTGGACGCGTAAATATTTTTATTATTATTATTTTTTATTATTAATATTTCATTATTATCATTATTATTTATTTTTATTATTATTATCTTTTTTAAGTTTTTGTCCCCCCTTTATTATTATTATTGTTATTATTATTATTATTATTTGTTTTGTTTTTTGTTTTTTTTATGGACGCGTCCAGGATCCTGGACGCTCCAAATTTTTTCTTTTTTTTCTTTTCTTTTTTTTTGGGGAGCGTCCACGATCCTCGACGCCCCAATAATATATGTATATATATATATATATATATAGACGCGTCCAGGCTATTGGACGCTCTAATAAATATTTTTTATATATATATGGGCGCGTCCAGGCGCTTGGACGCCCCAAATAAAATTTTATTATTATTATTATTGACGCGTCCAGGCGCCTGGACGCGTCAACATTTTGAATTTTAGTTTAAAAGGCCGCCCATGTGGCCTTTTCTCTTTCCTTGTTCATTCAAACGACTCCCCCTTTCTCCTAAGACTCTCTCCCCTCCCATTCACCTCTGAATAACCACTTCTCGATCCCTAATGGAGCACGGGGGCCCAAGCCAAGGTGGAGAGAAACGGAAACGACTTGCCCGCCGTCCGAGGAGATCTCGGGATCGCACGGAGGAGGCCGCCGTGGAGGAGGAGGCCGCCGTGGAAGAGGAGGCGCCTCCCTTGGCCGCGGAAGGCCCCGGTGGAGCGGGAGAGGAAGAGCACGACTCGGTAGGCCGCCTAGAACTTTCTTTTTTTGCATTATCTTGTGATTTTATGTGAAAAATGGGGCGAGAGATGGGGTTTGAACAGTTGTGGGAATGGAATGATTGAGGCGTCTAGGGAAGTGGACGTCTCAAAATTATATATATATATATATATATATATATATATATATATATATATAATACAAAGTAATAATATTACAAATATTTAAAAAATTTATTGAGGCATCAAAACCCATGGACGCGTTCAATTTTTTTTAGATAAATAATTGAAATAAAAAATAATTATATAAAAAATATGAAGGTGTCAAAGCCCTTGGACGTGTCAAAAAAATTTTAAAAAAATATAATAGAATAATATAAGAAATGTTTGAGGCGTCAAAGGAGTTTGACGCGTCTCCTTTTTTAAAAAAAATATAATAAAATAATATAAAAATATTGAGGCGTCAAGGGGATCTGACGCGTCCATTTTTTGTTTTTTTTTAAGATTTGTGCATACATCGTGTTATTCTTTATTTGTGGCTCTGATGTGATTTCTTGTTTTTTTGTGGTTTGCAGGGTGTGATGAGGAGTCGGATCAGCTGGTTCCTGGTAGTGGCGGCGTACCGAGGGCTGCCGGACTTCCAGAGGGCCCGAGTGGACGCCATGGGGTTCGGGACGTTCTTGCGGATTGAACCCTTCCGGCTCGACCTGCCCCTCGTCCAAGCGTTGAGGGAGCGTTGGCATGCGCCGAGTCGAGCGTTCCTGATGTCCTGGGGGCATATGGTGCCGACGCTGGAGGACGTAGTCTGGATTACTGGGCTACGGGTGGACGGGGAGGCCGTCAGTGGGGTCACCTACCCCGACTACAGAGAGAGTGCCCTGGAGCTGTTAGGGCTGGAGACGAGCGCGACTGACAGGGACAGCAGGACAGTCGGCCAGGTAGACATCATGGAGACGCTCGGATTTGTGGACTCGCGTCAGCATGTCAGTGAGAACTGAGCAGAGTTCCTGGCGCGGCTAGAGGAGGCAGCCCAGAGGGCTTTTAGCCAAGACGCGGGCGACTGAGAGCGGGCAGACCTGGACCTTCGGAGGTTCCTCTTCTTCCTACTGGGCCGCCTTCTACTGGGGACGAAGGGGGACGACATCCACTGTCGTTTCCTTGGGATCCTGGCGGACCTAGATCGAGTGGGGCACAACGCGTGGGGACCAGCTCTACTCGCCCACTTGATTACTGATCTTTCTCAGGGGGTAGAGAAGGAGACGATAGTCGGCGGCTTCGTGCCTTTTCTACAGGTAAACATTTTATTTGTGTATTTTACAATGATTCCTAGTTTAAAGTCATGCAATTATTGGCACTAATGATGTATAATGGATGCAGGTATGGAGTTATTACTACCTCCCGATGGGTAGAGCGAGGCAATGGAACCGAACAGCCGTACCCTTAGCGCGACGGAGGAGGCCGGCCACGACTGCGGCACCGCACAGATACCAGCTGACGTCGCTTCGACGTGAGCTGACCGAGTACCCTGAGGCCATGGTATGTTGTATATGATTTTTTTTTGTGCATTTTGTTTACTAGAGTGGTATAGTGCCCCAGAATTTATATAAATAATTTTTGAATTATAAAATAATTTTCTGGAATTTATATAAAGGACTAAATATATTTAAAGGGATTATTGAAGTAATAAGACCTTATAAAGCCCAATTGGATGGAACTAATTAACCTAGTCTATCTAATTATTATCCAAAAGGTTTAAGGACCAAGCCCATTAAGTTTGGCCCATGTTCTAGAAGGGTACTTAGCTTATTCACGAATTTTAAGGATAAATACTATTTTTAAAAAATAATTATATGGATAATTAACCAAAAGAGTTTGATTAATATTAAACTCTATACACATTGAGTGTAACGGTCTATTGGGCGACCGCCACAGCCATGTAACGCACCTATGGACGACTGTTACATCCTGCAGTTCTGTGAAGTGAAAAATAAGCCAAAAGATTAGGTTTTTGCTAACTTATCTCTTAGGGATCGAGATAGGAAGACTAATAGAGGTGTTAAGGACTCTTAGAAGTTGATCTAAGCTTTAACAAGGACTCTAAAATCAATCTAATCTTCAAACCCTAGCCAAAACCCTATAAATAGGACCTAGTTCTGAACTGAGCGACCTTTACTTTTGGCTCGTGAAGAATCAAGGTAAGGAGTCATAATTTCGGATAAGTTCTTTAGAAGCTTTTGTTTAGTATACTTTAGACTAATAGCCCTCCAAATTTTGTGCTAGGAGACCAAGCAACCAAGGAGATTGAAGCTTCCCAAGTTGCTGATTTACCACAAGAAGAGCAAGGATCAAAGGGTAGCACCTAGCATCAAATTCGAAGTTTAAAAGTCCTAGAAGAGGTAGGTTATCTCATGAACGGTAAAAAAAATATGTTAAGGATAAAAGCCCTCTGATTTTGCTTGATTACATGCACTTTAGCTCATGAATTTCATGTTTTAGTAGAGACATGCATATATCTATATTCTTAGCCCTAACTAAATTAAAAAGAAACTTCCTTGTGAAATTCACAGAGAACCCATGCATGATATTCGTTTAGCCTTCATTTTATCATGTGGGAAATTATATGAATGATTTTTAGACATGATGCAAGTTAAACTTAGGTCATTGTTATTTATTACTGTCAGCAGAGGCTCTGACGGATCAGGGTAAGACCGTCACATTATATAACGGACTTACGACCGACCGTTACACACTCTGTTATGTTTTTATTTCCCTGTTGTCTCTAACGCACCAGGACACGAGCGTTACATTACTGTAACAGCCCCTCGATAGACCGTCACAAGCACTGTGATGCTCTCCTGTTAGACCGTTAGACTCTGTGTTCTGTCAGCCCATGATAGAATAGTAACTAGTTAAGTTAACTTATAAATAAGCCGAGTTAGCTAAGTTTTAACCTGTTATTATTTCAAGTTTACTTACCAATTCATATTGTAATCTGCATGATCTAGGCATCTTGAACTATTTTAAGTTATGTTAATTTTATGTGCCAAAACTTTATAGTTTTGTAATTAAACATGATTTTCCAATGTTGTATTAACGGAGCTTATCTTGGTTTCACGTTGTTACATATTCTTCCTCTATCTATAGAGTCATTTTCTTTAAGTACATGGCACATACTCCGATATGTTGTCCATTAGTTCACTTTGCACTATAGGAACATTATTCTTGGACATGGGGACCTCTCTATTGGATATTCCTGCCAATGGACTAGGAAATCTTGTTTCAAGGCCTCCGTAATTCTCCGCGAGCCTGGGATTCCCACTAGGACGCCGAGTTGGTTGTACCATTAAAACTCAATGATTAGATTACACTATCGATGTTTTCTGGTTGTCAGTAGTGTAACGGCCCTATATTGGACCGTCAGGCCATGTAACGGCCCAATATACGACCGTCACATTCATCTAAGTTCGATATCTTGATTCTGGACTCAGACCACTGTAACGGCCTAATCCTGGACCGTCACATCATGTAACGGCCCAGTACACGACCGTCACACTACTTGAGTACTTAACCTGAGGTTTGACCCAAGGGTTGATTTCAAGTGTCACGCCCCGAGCGCGGAAGATACTCGGATATGCGCGACGAGTTTATATCAATCATGTCAATCAGAGTAGTAGTGTATTCGACACCAAAACAGAGATGCGCAAAATAGAAAGATAACCCAATCCTTTATTTCATAATGGATAGACTATTACAAATCCAATACTCTATTCAATTAAAAAGGAAAAGTACATAGTTGACTCAAGAAAATAGGAAAAAGACTAGATGACACTTGGAAAAGCTCTAGCTCTTTCACTCTTGACCATTCCCATCCGATTGACTTCCCTCGTCGTCGGAATTACCTGAAAAGTAAGGGACAAACACGGAGTGAGCGAACGCTCAGTAGGAAATTATATCTCAGGAACTAGCAAGGGTTTAAGGAGTTACATCTTTCATGAATGCACTATAGCTATGCATGCTCGCATAAAACGACAAGATAGAAAGAGAATTTATCAAGCAAGACAGCAAGATGAACTAGTCATGAGTTTTCAAGAAAAGATAACAAGATATTCAAGCAAGTACTTCTTAGCAAGTCATGTCAAGAACTTTGGCTATCATGTATCAAGCAAGCAAGTAATTACCCTTTCTCGGGTCACGCAATTCATGTCAAGTCAAGTACGAGTCAAGTACAAGATTTGTGTGGAATGTCCAATCAAGCTAGTCATGCACTCGGTATAATGCCAGATACCTTATCATTCAACTCTCATGGGCACAAGTACTTTCGGGTGCTCCTCCCAGGACCAGATCGGGCCCTATATGCGCAGGCATTTATCATGTATATTTGACATCCACTCTTGTATATATATAGCCAATAGAGAATTTCAACAATTTAAGCTTGTAGACACGTAGGATAACTTTGAGAGAATGGGGTCCAAAAATACGACATTGGACATAGATAGGCGATAACAACGGTACAATCACGATGAACGATGAAACTAGGTGGAATTAGGTTCCCTTAACTCGGGTACCATGACAAACAAGTATGGACATTCTTTATATAGAATTGAGGTCCACATGAACAGTACATCAAAGGTAAGATACCCTCATTCTTATTATAGAATTGAGGTCCACAAGAACATCAACAAATGGCATGATATCATCATCCCATTAAGAATTCTCATGATATACTCTTTGCATATCATAAGGGCCGGTATACCATGTTTCTTTAGAGTGACATGGCATTCAATAGTGTAATGGGTTTTTAGGGTACAACCAGCTCAGTCGACCTTGAGGGAATCCAAGGTACGAGGAGTCTTACGAAGGTCTCTATGACTAACTCGCTAGTCCAAAGAAACGGAATGTCCAATGGAGAGCTTGTATGTCAATGAGAGTTGAGGGTGATCGATAAAACATCATGAAACGTGGGACTATACTCACGGAGTGGAGTAATAGTGCCTACATATATATATATACTCATATAGTGAAACCCTCGGATAAAAGCAATCGGGAAAAATCAGTAATACAGAAAGTAGCGACTCTGGTAAAGTCATTTTTCGTAAAATTAACGCCTTAATCAGGGGCGTTTATATTAAATTTGACGACATATAAAGAGGTCGTCTTTTCCAATATTGCTATTTTACAGGATATTAAAAATCTGTAATTTTGTTGAAAACGCGCCTTGGGTAGGGGCGTTACCAGGAAAAAGGCGCCCTAGTCTGGGGTGTTAGTTAAACAAGAGACGACCTGGTCAAGGTCGTGAATTCACAATTTTACAAATTTCGAGGTAATGAATATTTCAGGAACATGGTATATAGTCAGGACCAGAAAAATAGCAGGATTACACAAAATTGACCATGCATTAATTTAGAATCATGTTTGCATTGATAATTAATTTTTAAACATGCTATTTATTAATTAACAGGAATTAACGTCCATGTGCAGGGCGTCAAATCTGGAATTGACGACCTGGGCATGGTCGTGTCTTTTAAATTAACGCCCTTGTTAGGGTCGTTTCTTTCAAAAATTCCGTAGAAAATAACCAGAACGCATGAAAACTATATGCATGAACTACCGATGATAATTATCTATAGTTATATGGTAGTTTGGGCTACGTTCCATGAGAAAATCCTACCTTGATGATGATAAACTGACGGATGAACAGGTGTAAGTTCTGAACGATACTCTGTTTTATCAACAGAGTCTTTTGAAGCTTTCGATCCTAATAGCAGCAGCAAGGGTAATTAAGAGGATGTAGATGAAGAACCCACGTTCTTTAGTAGGTTAAGATGACTTTCCTAGAGAGAACATATATATACGATCATTAGTATTATCTTCATAATACTTGACTGAAGGTGGAAGAAAGAAGAACTTACCCCTTTTGTTCTTCACACGTGAATCTTCTTAACCTGTAAGAAGAGAAGAATATGAAGAATCATTAGTTCTTCATGCGTTGATCGAACACAATATAAGGAAGAAGGAAGAAGAAGAACCTGCTGTTCTTCGCATACCTTTGAAAACTCCGAACGCCAAATAGCGTTCTCGGTTTAAGCAGAAGGTTATTTATAAGATATTGGAAATCCTAACAAGGTTAGTGTTCGATTGGAAGTAATACTTCCATATTAGAGTTGTTACTACATTCGAACTCTTTCTCATAGTTATCATCTTACCCTGGATAGACTCCTGGGTCGAACGAAACTCAAACTGAATTAGCGACCTAGGTCAGGGCGTCGAATTTAAATTGACGCCTTGTCAAGCGTCGTTTCTTGTTGAAACGCGTCCATGCAAGGGACGTTACGCTATCTTGCCCTTTTTATTTATTTTGGTCGTTTGAAATTTGACGCCTTGACGTGTGGGCGTCCTTTCTCAAAACACGCCTTAGGTAAGGGCGTTTTATTTTAAAGTAGCGCCTATATTTGAGGCGTTATTTTCATCAGGGTTTAATTATTTTTATTCCAAGCTCTTTCGTTTATTTACTAAATCTTTTAATCTATTTTGATTTATTTATTCCTTTTAAATTTATCAGGGTTGCTACACCCTCTCCCACTTAAAAAGAATTTGGTCCCCAAATTCCATATCATATAATTACATTTGGAGAGTGTAGAGTATGTACCTTCTAAAATAAATCTGGAAATTATTTCCTCATAGATTCCTCGGTCTCCCATGTAGCTTCATGTTCTGAATTCTTATTCCATTGTACTTTTAGCATGGGAATAACCTTATTTCTTAGGACACGTACTTCTCGATCTAAGATCTTCATAGGCTTCTGTTCATACGTGAAATCTTTCTGGATCACTAGGTCTCCATATTCAATAATATGTGATGGGTCATGTACATACTTCTTCAACATAGATATGTGGAACACATCATGTACTTCGGACAGTTGAGAGGGCAATGCGATGCGATAAGCAACCTCGCCAACTCTTTCTAGTATCTCAAACGGTCCGATAAATCTTGGTGTAAGCTTGCCTTTAACACCAAATCTTCGTATTCCACGTCCAGGCGATATCTTGAGAAATACATGATCTCCAATTTGGAATTCGAGATCTCTTCTTCTTGTGTCGGCATAAGCCTTTTGCCTTGTCTGAGCTACTTGCAATCTTTCCCTGATTACTCGTATCTTCTCAGTTGTATCCCTTACCATGTCTGGACCTAACAGTTATTTCTCTCCAACTTCATTCCAGCACAAGGGTGATCGGCAACTCCTTCTGTATAAAGCTTCGAAAGGTGCCATTTGTATACTAGCTTGGTAGCTATTATTGTATGCAAATTCGACCAGAGGCAAGTGATCATGCCAGTTTCCATCAAAATCAGTGATGCATGCTCTAAGCATATCTTCAACTACTTGATTTGTTCTCTCGGTCTGACCATCCGTTTGAGGATGAAAGGCTGTACTAAAATTAAGTCTCGTCCCCAACGAATGTTGTAGTCCTTTCTAAAAATGAGAAGTAAAACGGGGATCTCTGTCAGACACGATTGAAACAGGAATACCATGTAATCTGACTATTTCCTTGATGTATAGTGCAGTTAAGACATCAACTGACCATCGACTCTTGATTGGCAAGAGATGTGCTGATTTAGTCAATCGGTCAATGATAACCCATATTCCATCATGTCCTCTTTTTGATTTAGATAAACCCATGATGAAATCCATACCAATATCCTCCCACTTCCATTTAGGGATATCTAGAGGATGTAGCTTTTCAGCAGGCTTTTGGTGTTCCGCCTTGACTTGTTGGCATGTGAGACAGCGTGATACATAGTCCGCTATTTCTCTTTTCATGTTGGGCCACCAAAAATTTCTTTTCACATCTTGGTATATCTTGGTAGATCCAGGATGAATCGTATACCTTGATCTGTGAGCTTCATCTAAGATCTTCTTTTTCAATTCTGGGCAGTCCGGTATACAAGTTCTATTCTTGAACATTAATCTTCCCTCAGAAGTTAATTGGAAATCCGATTGTCCTTTTAATCTGTCCTTGATTTCTACTAATGTAGGATCATCATCCTGAAGTGCTTGTATCTCAGATAATAAATCTGACTGTATGCTTACATGAGATAATGTGACACATCTAGGGTCCGTGTCCATGCTTATATTGAGTTCAGAGAATTGTTCTAGCAATTTCCATTCTTGAATCAGACAATTGGCTAACAGTGCTCTCGGCTTTCGACTAAGGGCATCTGCTACATGATTACCCTTTCCGGGATGATATTGTATATTGAAGTCGAAGTCCTTGAGATATTCCAGCCATCGTCTTTGCCTCATATTTAGTTCCTTCTGTGAGAAAAGATATTTGAGACTCTTGTGATCGGAGTATACAGTAAACTGTACTCCATAAAGATAATGTCTCCATATTTTTAGTGCAAATACTACCGCGGCCAATTCTAAGTCATGGACGGGGTAGTTCTCTTCATGCTTCTTTAATTGACGAGAAGAGTAGGCTATAACCTTCCCTTGTTGCATTAGAACACACCCGAGGCCAATGCCAGAAGCATCAGTGTATACCTCGAACTTTTCTCCTTCAATTGGCAATACTAAGATAGGAGCTGTAGTAAGATGATCCTTGAGAGTTTGGAAGCTTCTCTCACATTCCTCATCCCATTCATAACGGATCTCCTTGCGAGTTAACCTTGTAAGTGGCACGGTGATTTTAGAGAAATCCTTGATGAATCGCCTGTAATAGCCGGCAAGACCTAAGAAACTTCGGATCTCGCTAGCATTGGTCGGTCTTTCCCAGTTCCTTACAACTTCAACCTTTTATGGGTCTACAGACAAGCCATCCTTTGATATAACATGTCCGAGAAAAGTCACTTCTTCAAGCCAGAATTCACACTTGCTAAGTTTTGCATATAATTGATTTGTCCTCAATATTTGTAATGCAATCCTCAAATGTTCCTCGTGCTCTTCCTTGGTCTTGGAATAAATCAATATATCATCAATAAAGACCACTACGAATTGATCCAAATAAGGCCTGAATATACTATTCATTAACTGCATAAAGGCAGCAGGGGCATTCGTTAGTCCGAAAGGCATAACAACAAATTCATAATGGCCATACCTGCTTCTGAATGCGGTTTTATGAATATCCTCGTCCTTGATTCTTAGTTGGTGATATCCGGACCTAAGATCAATTTTGGAAAAGTACATGGATCCTGAAATTTGATCAAACAATTCATCGATTCTCGGCAGTGGATACTTGTTCTTGATAGTGAGATGATTCAATTGTCGATAGTCGACGCATAACCTCATGGATCCGTCTTTCTTCTTTACAAATAGTACAGGCGCTCCCCACGGGGAAGTACTTGGTCTAATGAATCCTTTCTTAATGAGTTCCATCAATTGCTCCTTTAATTTCTTGAGTTCAGCAGGTGACATCCTATAAGGTGCCTTTGAAATCGGACCAGCACCAGGGACTAAGTCGATGGTGAAGGCCACTTCTCTTTGCGGGGGTAATCCCGGCAAATCTTCCGGAAATACGTCCAGAAATTCTTGTACTACTGGAATGTCTTCTAACTTAGCTTCCTTAGCTTCTTTAACTGTGACAAAGGCAAGGAAAGATGTACATCCTTTCCTGATGAGCTTGCTAGCTCGGAGAGCTGAAATAAGAGGGGATTTGCTCCGACTCTTGGGGCTAGTAAATATTAGTTCTGGAAATTCCTTAAATGTAACCTTACTATTGCGGTAATCAACCGTTGCCTGATACTTGGATAACCAATCAGCCCCTAGTATAACATCATACTCTTTCAGATCTAAACATATGAGATCAATAGGGAGATTTTGACCATGAATCAATACCTCGCAGTTTTGGTAATGATGTGTAATATCAGTCTCATCATCCAGAGGAGTAGACAAAACTAACTTTATCCATTCCGGTTCTAGGGGTAATGGGTCAGCAAACTTTTTAGAAACAATAGAATGCAATGCACCAGTATCAATTAAGACATATGCATTCCTGGAACAAACTTTCAATGTACCTTCCACTAAGCCGCCTCCTTCTACTTGCTCGGTCTCCTTGATTGCATGAAGACGAGCATTCTTGGTTACTGGGCGCTTCCCATCAACGGCTTGGTCGTTAAGTAATGGGCAATCGGGAATCCGATGCTCACGACTCCCACAACGGAGACATGCTCCTAGTTTCCTCCAGCATTCTTCTGCTCTATGACCCACTTTATCACAATGTTTGCACACTGTATTTGGAGAGGTGGTGGTGATAGAGAAGGGCTTGGTCTTCTTGATCTTTTGGTCCTGTGAGGATGCTCCTCCATTGCTAGGCCTTTTCTTGAAGTTGGGTTTAAAGGAACCCGAACCTGTAACTTGTTCCTTCTTATCCTTACCACGAATCCTATCAGATAGTTCTGTGGCATCTTCTAATAGTTGAGCTCGGCATACTATCTCTAAGTAGACTTGAATGTCCATCGGCGCCAGTTGAGTAATAGCTTGGGGCCTGAGCCCATTAAGAAACCTCCTAGCTTTCATTTTCTCGGTGCTAACTAAATGCTTAGCGTATCGAGACAATCTATAGAATTGGGCCTCATACTCGGCCACTGACAAAGATCGTTGCTTTAATGCAGCAAATTCTGCAGCCTTCTTTTCCTGAACTCGGTCCAAGAAATATTTCACGTTGAAGTGTTCAACGAATTCTTCCCACGATACCTGATCTTGATTTATAGTAGCCTCTATTGATTCCCACCAGCATCTAGCATCCCTTTCTAACTGAAAAGTAGCTAATAAAACTTTATCCTGATCCGTGCATTGCATAACACGGAATATACGTTCTATCTCCCTAATCCAGTGTTCAGCGTCATCTGGATCAGTAGAACCCGTGAACTTGGGTGGGTTCATGTTCTTGAAAGTCTGGTGGAGACTTCCTGCTCGTTGTCCACCTCCTTGTGCTACTTGTTGCAGCACTTGAGTCATGCCTTGAAGGGTACGCTGCATGTTGCGCCATTGAGCACGTTCGGCAGCCATTATCCTATAATTACAATAACTAGGTTAATATGTGATTATATTTAAAGACTCATATACTATGCTAACTTTAACCCTTGGTTCTACCCAATCTCACTGGTTAAAGGTTTGAACATATCCTTGGACTTGGGTTTTCCTAGGAATTGAATACCCTAGGCTCTGATACCACAAAAACTGTCACGCCCCGAGCGCGGAAGATACTCGGATATGCGCGACGAGTTTATATCAATCATGTCAATCAGAGTAGTAGTGTATTCGACACCAATACAGAGATGCGCAAAATAGAAAGATAACCCAATCCTTTATTTCATAATGGATAGACTATTACAAATCCAATACTCTATTCAATTAAAAAGGAAAAGTACATAGTTGACTCAAGAAAATAGGAAAAAGACTAGATGACACTTGGAAAAGCTCTAGCTCTTTCACTCTTGACCATTCCCATCCGATTGACTTCCCTCGTCGTCGGAATTACCTGAAAAGTAAGGGACAAACACGGAGTGAGCGAACGCTCAGTAGGAAATTATATCTCAGGAACTAGCAAGGGTTTAAGGAGTTACATCTTTCATGAATGCACTATAGCTATGCATGCTCGCATAAAACGACAAGATAGAAAGAGAATTTATCAAGCAAGACAGCAAGATGAACTAGTCATGAGTTTTCAAGAAAAGATAACAAGATATTCAAGCAAGTACTTCTTAGCAAGTCATGTCAAGAACTTTGGCTATCATGTATCAAGCAAGCAAGTAATTACCCTTTCTCGGGTCACGCAATTCATGTCAAGTCAAGTACGAGTCAAGTACAAGATTTGTGTGGAATGTCCAATCAAGCTAGTCATGCACTCGGTATAATGCCAGATACCTTATCATTCAACTCTCATGGGCACAAGTACTTTCGGGTGCTCCTCCCAGGACCAGATCGGGCCCTATATGCGCAGGCATTTATCATGTATATTTGACATCCACTCTTATATATATATAGCCAATAGGGAATTTCAACAATTTAAGCTTGTAGACACGTAGGATAACTTTGAGAGAATGGGGTCCAAAAATACGACATTGGACATAGATAGGCGATAACAACGGTACAATCACGATGAACGATGAAACTAGGTGGAATTAGGTTCCCTTAACTCGGGTACCATGACAAACAAGTATGGACATTCTTTATATAGAATTGAGGTCCACATAAACAGTACATCAAAGGTAAGATACCCTCATTCTTA
This sequence comes from Amorphophallus konjac, assembly GCA_022559845.1. Classification (NCBI taxonomy): domain Eukaryota; kingdom Viridiplantae; phylum Streptophyta; class Magnoliopsida; order Alismatales; family Araceae; genus Amorphophallus; species Amorphophallus konjac. The sequence goes on from CM040120.1 coordinate 142,537,237, forward strand.
TTATAGAATTGAGGTCCACAAGAACATCAACAAATGGCATGATATCATCATCCCATTAAGAATTCTCATGATATACTCTTTGCATATCATAAGGGCCGGTATACCATGTTTCTTTAGAGTGACATGGCATTCAATAGTGTAATGGGTTTTTAGGGTACAACCAGCTCAGTCGACCTTGAGGGAATCCAAGGTACGAGGAGTCTTACGGAGGTCTCTATGACTAACTCGCTAGTCCAAAGGAACGGAATGTCCAATGGAGAGCTTGTATGTCAATGAGAGTTGAGGGTGATCGATAAAACATCATGAAACGTGGGACTATACTCACGGAGTGGAGTAATAGTGCCTACATATATATATATACTCATATAGTGAAACCCTCGGATAACAGCAATCGGGAAAAATCAGTAATGCAGAAAGTAGCGACTCTGGTAAAGTCATTTTTCGTAAAATTAACACCTTAATCAGGGGCGTTTATATTAAATTTGACGACATATAAAGAGGTCATCCTTTCCAATATTGCTATTTTACAGGATATTAAAAATTTGTAATTTTGTTGAAAACGCGCCTTGGGTAGGGGCGTTACCAGGAAAAAGGCGCCCTAGTCTGGGGCGTTAGTTAAACAAGAGACGACCTGGTCAAGGTCGTGAATTCATAATTTTACAAATTTCGAGGTAATGAATATTTCAGGAACATGGTATATAGTCAGGACCAGAAAAATAGCAGGATTACAAGAAATTGACCATGCATTAATTTAGAATCATGTTTGCATTGATAATTAATTTTTAAACATGCTATTTATTAATTAACAGGAATTAACGTCCGTGTGCAGGGCGTCAAATCTGGAATTGACGACTTGGGCATGGTCGTGTCTTTTAAATTAACGCCCTTGTTAGGGTCGTTTCTTTCAAAAATTCCGTAGAAAATAAACAGAACGTATGAAAACTATATGCATGAACTACCGATGATAATTATCTATAGTTATATGGTAGTTTGGGCTACGTTCCATGAGAAAATCCTACCTTGATGATGATAAACTGACGGATGAACAGGTGTAGGTTCTGAACGATACTCTGTTTTATCAACAGAGTCTTTTGAAGCTTTCGATCCTAATAGCAGCAGCAAGGGTAATTAAGAGGATGTAGATGAAGAACCCACGTTCTTTAGTAGGTTAAGATGACTTTCCTACAGAGAACATATATATACGATCATTAGTATTATCTTCATAATACTTGACTGAAGGTGGAAGAAAGAAGAACTTACCCCTTTTGTTCTTCACACGTGAATCTTCTTAACCTGTAAGAAGAGAAGAATATGAAGAATCATTAGTTCTTCATGCGTTGATCGAACACAATATAAGGAAGAAGGAAGAAGAAGAACCTGCTGTTCTTCGCATACCTTTGAAAACTCCGAACGCCAAATAGCGTTCTCGGTTTAAGCAGAAGGTTATTTATAAGATATTGGAAATCCTAACAAGGTTAGTGTTCGATTGGAAGTAATACTTCCATATTAGAGTTGTTACTACATTCGAACTCTTTCTCATAGTTATCATCTTACCCTGGATAGACTCCTGGGTCAAACGAAACTCAAACTGAATTAGCGACCTAGGTCAGGGCGTCGAATTTAAATTGACGCCTTGTCAAGCGTCGTTTCTTGTTGAAACGCGTCCATGCAAGGGACGTTACGCTATCTTGCCCTTTTTATTTATTTTGGTCGTTTGAAATTTGACGCCTTGACGTGTGGGCGTCCTTTCTCAAAACACGCCTTAGGTAAGGGCGTTTTATTTTAAAGTAGCGCCTATATTTGAGACGTTATTTTCATCAGGGTTTAATTATTTTTATTCCAAGCTCTTTCGTTTATTTACTAAATCTTTTAATCTATTTTGATTTATTTATTCCTTTTAAATTTATCAGGGTTGCTACATCAAGGTTTCTAGATGACCCTTGATAATCTAGAACTTATCATATTACTTAATAGACTTAATATAATGAATGAAAGTTAAGAAATATACCGTTATGCTACCGATTTATTTTATGAGCATAACATTATTTAATGTCATTCTTGATTCCTCATATTCAAATTGAAGTGTTCATTCATTATTCTTATTATCTTGAATTTATTTAAACTTATATTCTTGGCCATACTTTATTGTCATGCGTGGAAAAAGCTTGATTTATACTTGAAGATGCGATCGAGCACTGATTGTGTTCAAGGGCTCTATGCTAGTCCCCTCGGCTGATTGTCGGAAACATACTATTTTATAAACCATGGGGTATGATGCTACTGGCGTCGCATTGCGCTGGGAGTACTTTCTTTATAAATAAGTGAATTATCCACGGCTCGTGAAGTGAAAATTCATAACACGATGCAGCATGATTGATTCTTGTACATGACTTTCTTGCTTGATATTCCACAGAAATTCATGAGGTACTTGCTCATAAGCAAAAGATACTAGAGTGATGATTATGTGCCTTGCTGATACATTCTCGATACATTCTTGTTCATGAAAGGCCAATATCATGTTCTTGTTACATTCTTGCTTACTACTCATTCTATCTTATATGATCATGTTGTTACTTTGGTTTAATCGCGTGATTGATCGCATTCGCATGATTTTTACCTCATTCTTTTGAGCTAAATTATTAATTACTTTAATAGTGCCTTCATGTTGATGCGAAGATACCTACTGGGCAAGTGTGCTCATTACCTATTTCCAATCTTTTCAGGAGATGGAAGTGATTCGGGTTCAGATTCGGAAGGTTCAAGTAGCAGATCTGAGAGTGAATAAAGAATGAGCGAAGACTTAGGAAGTCTACATTGTTTAGATCGAGTCAATGTAATTTCGTATTTCTTGAGTCTAGTAGAGTGAAAGATGATGGAAAAATAATTGTATTTGACTATTAATCATTTATGAAATAAAGTTGGAGTTTGATTAAATATTGTGCAATTGCATTTATGTGTGTGATTGTCTTGCGCTCTGATCGTTCTTGCTTGCGAGAGGCTTATCATGCCGACTATTTGCGCTCCCCGAGTTAGTCTTCCGCTGTAATAAAGGCTCGGGGCGTGACAGTTAAGGGTGTATCAGAGCCTAAGTCTCAGGGCTTAAGAAGAAGGAATCATGTCATAGGATAAGTCCAGGGTTTAAGGGCCCCTACCTATGAACTAAGGAAGAAGTTTCCATACCCATGTGAGAAGTGGGTAGAGCCCGGGATAAGATAATTAATTAGCTTTAAGATTTATTTTGTTCATTCCAATTTCATGAGAAATAACAAGTTGTTATTTTCTCTCGGGTACCTTATCTTACAAATGGCTCATCGTGTAGATTGGGATGGTATGCAATAAACAGTTGTCGGCCTTACCCAGGCATTGCAAACTATAGCGCAAGGTGGCGCAGGGGCAAGGGCTGGTGACCTACATCGTAATTTCCGGAGTTTAAATCCTCTGCGATTCTATGGTTTGTCTAATCCCGACGAGGCAGAGAACTGGATATGCGAAATGAATCGTATATTTGATGTCACCCAATGCACCGATCAGGAGAAGGTGCGTCTCGCAACCTTTCAACTCAACAAAGATGCTCGCACATGGTGGAAGTCAATTCCGGCACCTCCAGCCAATGCACCTCATACATGGGACGGTTTTCTCACTTTGTTCCGTGCCAAATGCTTTTCCGAGCATGTAAAAGAAAGGAAGGCTATGGAGTTCACCGCTCTTCGGCAAGGAATGATGACGGTTGCCGAATATGAACTGCAATTTTCAAGATTAGCACCTTACGCACCGCATCTAATCAGTACCGATCTACTCAAGGCAAATCGGTTTATGGACGGGTTACGACTCAGCTTTATTCCACAACTCGGGACCCAAAACATCCGTACATATGCGGAGATGGTTCAGCGGGCATATTTGTGTGAAAGGACCTTAGAGAAGGTTGATAAGTTGAAAGGGAAAGGAGAAGAATCAAGCCGACGATCGGATCGGCGTTATAAGAAAGAGAAATTTAGTATCACGGAACCCTATCAAAGCCGTGATAGTAAGAAAAGATCTAGGAATGGGAATGGTGGAAGTTCAAAAAAGTAAAAGAAAGTCAAGGAGGAGAAGGAGTAGGTCACCACGGCTTGCATGTTTTGTGAAAAATTCGGCCATTCGGCTGAAGAGTGTTGGAAGCGCCTTGGCGCTTGTTTACATTGTGGGAGCAGGGAGCATCGCATGCTGGAATGCCCCCTTATGAAGGATCAGTCATCTGGTGGAGGACGCAGGAGGCAGGCTCGCCTCAATGCCATTCTAGATGAAGAGGAAGCGCCCAAGGATGATGGGCTTATGGAAGGTACTCTTCGAATTTGTTCTCGTCCTGCATTTGTGCTATTTGATACGGGTGCCTCTCATTCTTTTATCTCCACTACTTTTGCTAAGACATTACCAATCGCATCAGTTCCCTTACCTTCAGATCTTACTATTTCCACACCCTTAGGTTCTGGAACAAAGCTTACCAACTATTATCCTGATAGCGAAGTGATAGTAGAAGGTCACAATCTCCCCGCAAACTTAGTATGCCTTGACATGAAAGGTTATGATGCCATTTTTGGGGTAGATTGGCTTGTAGATCATGATGCTTATATTAATTACCGAAATAGGATTATATCCTTTCAAAAGCCCAGTCTTCCAAGATTCTCTTTTCTTGGCATCAAGTACAAGAAACACCCCACTATCATATCCTCACTTCACGCTTGCAAACTTATCTCGCAAGGATGTGAAGCTTTCCTTGCTTCTGTCATTATCTTAGAGTCCAAAGAAATTAACATAGCAGACATCCCTATTGTAAATGAGCTCCCAGACGTATTTCCATCGGAACTACCCAATTTACCGCCCGAGAGGGAAGTGAACTTCACCATTGAACTCATTCCAGGAGCAGCACCGGTTTCTATAGCCCCTTACAGGATGTCCCCCACGGAGCTTAAGGAATTGAAGAAGCAGTTGCAGGAACTTCTGGACAAGGGTTTCATCTGACCTAGCACATCCCCTTGGGGTGCTCCAGTTCTATTTGTCAAGAAGAAGGATGGTTCTCTCAGGCTATGCATCGATTACCGGCGACTGAATCAACTCACAATTAAAAATAAGTATCCGTTGCCGCGTATTGATGAACTCTTCGATCAGCTTTCATGAGCAGAATATTTCTCTAAGATAGACCTCAGATCAGGTTATCACCAGCTTAGAATTAAAGAAGAGGACATTTATAAATCAGCTTTTCGAAGTCGTTATGGCCACTGTGAATTCGTAGTAATGCCGTTTGGATTAACTAATGCCCCAGTAGCATTTATGCAACTTATGAACAATGTCTTCCAGCCATATCTGGACCAGTTCATCGTCGTCTTCATTGATGATATCTTAATATATTTCAAGACAAAGGAAGAATACGAACAACATTTGAAAATAGCTTTACAAACACTTAGAGAACACAAGCTTTATGCCAAACTCAATAAGTGTGAATTCTGGCTCAAGGAAGTCTCATTCCTAGGCCACATTATTTCAAAAGAAGGTATTACTGGGGATCCCTCTAAGGTAGAAGCCGTCAAGAATTGGAGTCGGCCAACGACTGTATCTGAAGTAAGAAGCCTTCTGGGTCTAGCTGGTTATTATAGAAGATTCATTAAGGACTTCTCAAAGATAGCAATTCCTTTAACTAGACTTACAAGAAAAGAAAATCATTTTATCTGGTCAGAGGAATGTGAGAAGAGTTTCCAAACTCTTAAGAATCATCTTACTACAGCTCCTATTTTATCACTACCAATGGAGGGTGGTGGATTCGAAGTGTATACGGATGCGTCTGGCATTGGCTTAGGATGCGTTCTCATGCAGAATGGAAAAGTAATCTGTTATTCTTCAAGACAATTGAAACGTGACGAGGAAAACTATCCCGTACATGATTTAGAATTGGCAGCAGTTATTTTCGCCTTGAAAATTTGGCGTCATTATCTTTATGGAGAAAAGTTCACGATCTACTCGGACCACAAAAGCTTGAAATATTTATTTTCTCAAAAGGAGCTTAACATGAGGTAGAGGAGGTGGTTAGAATATCTCAAAGACTTTGATTTTGCTATTCAATATCATCTTGGCAAGGCTAATGCTATAGCAGATGCACTCAGCAGAAAACCAATGGGTATGCTATCAAGTCTTATGATTAGTGTGACTAACCTTGTTCCTCAATTTGCTCTGTTGAACTTAGATATTGACATAAAGGAAAAAGATTGTTTCATAGCTAATATCCGAGCTCAACCTACATTGATAGAAGATCTGGTCAAGCTGCAAAATGATGATCCTATATTACTAGAAATTAAGTCCAATGTTGAACAAAGGATAGATTTTTCTATTTCCAATGACGGAAGATTATTATTTAAGGGCCGAATATGTGTACCAGGTCATGAGGCTACGAAGAAATTGATCCTAGATGAAGCACATAATTCCAAATACACAATTCATCCAGGAGGAACAAAGATGCATCAAGATCTCAAAAGAAATTTCCGGTGGCCCAATATAAAGAGAGAAATAGTTGATTTCGTGTCTCATTGTCTCACTTGTCAACAAGTAAAAGCCGAACATTTTAGACCCGCAGGTAAATTGCATCCTTTGAATATTCCCGAATGGAAATGGGAGAGTATAGGGATGGACTTTATTATGGGTTTACCTAAGACCAGAGGTGGACACGATGGTATATGGGTAATCATAGACCGGTTGACTAAATCCGCGCATTTCATACCAATCAAGAGTCGATGGTCGGTGGATATTCTAGCAGCAATATACATAAGAGAGATTGTCAGATTACATGGTGTCCCAATCACTATTATATCTGATAGAGATCCTCGATTCACATCACAGTTCTGGAAAGGCCTACGACATTCACTAGGGACTAGATTGCATTTCAGCACAGCATTTCATCCACAAACTGATGGTCAAACAGAAAGAACAAATCAGGTGGTAGAAGATATGCTCAGGGCTTGTGTCATTGATTTTGGAGGAAGTTGGCAAGATCACTTGCCTCTGGTAGAATTTGCATATAACAACAGTTATCAAGCAAGCATACAAATGGCACCTTTTGAAGCTCTGTATGGAAAAGGCTGTAGATCACCAATATGTTGGAATGAAATAGGGGAAAAGCAATTTCTAGGCTCCGACCTTATCAGGGATTCTACAGAGAAAATAAAGCTCATTCAAGAAAGAATGAAAATGGCGCAAGATAGGCAAAAGTCTTATGCTGACAATCGAAGACGTGACTTGGAGTTTCAGGTAGGAGATCATTTAAAGGTTTCTTCAGGTCGTGGTATTTGAAGATTTGGCATTAAAGGAAAGCTAACTCCTAGATTTATTGGCCCATTTGAAATTCTTGAAAGAGTCGGTGAAGTGGCTAATAGATTGGCTTTACCTCTACAACTAGCAGGAGTTCATGACGTATTTCACGTCTCTATGCTGAAGAAGTATGTATATGATTCTGATCATATTATCACTTATGACAATCTGGAAATTCAGAAGGATATGACGTTCGAACAAACCCCAATAAAGATTCTGGAACAAGAAGTGCGTCAATTAAGAAATAAAGTTATTCCTATGGTCAAGATTCAATGTAAGAAAACATGGCCATACGAAGCAACATGGGAAACCGAAGCAGTCATGCGGAAAAGATTTCCAAAACTATTTAACTGTAAGTACACTCTCCACAATCCATATATTGAATTTGGAGACCAAATTCTTCAAAGTAGGGGAGGGTGTAGTGCCCCAGAATTTATATAAATAATTTTTGAATTATAAAATAATTTTTTGGAATTTATATAAAGGACTAAATATATTTAAAGGGATTATTGAAGTAATAAGACCTTATAAAGCCCAATTGGATGGAACTAATTAACCTAGTCTATCTAATTATTATCCAAAAGGTTTAAGGACCAAGCCCATTAAGTTTGGCCCATGTTCTAGAAGGGTACTTAGCTTATTCACGAATTTTAAGGATAAATACTATTTTTATAAAATAATTATATGGATAATTAACCAAAAGAGTTTGATTAATATTGAACTCTATACACGTTGAGTGTAACGGTCTATCGGGCGACCGCCACAGCCATGTAACGCACCTATGGACGACCGTTACATCCTGCAGTTCCATGAAGTAAAAAATAAGCTAAAAGATTAGATTTTTGCTAACTTATCTCTTAGGGATCGAGATAGGAAGACTAATAGAGGTGTTAAGGACTTTTAGAAGTTGATCTAAGCTTTAACAAGGACTCTAAAATCGATCTAATCTTCAAACCCTAGCCAAAACCCTATAAATAGGACCTAGTTCTGAACTGAGCGACCCTTACTTTTGGCTCGTGAAGAATCAAGGTAAGGAGTCATAATTTCGGATAAGTTCTTTAGAAGCTTTTGTTTAATATACTTTAGACTAATAGCCCTCCAAATTTCGTGCTAGGAGACCAAGCAACCAAGGAGATTGAAGCTTCCCAAGTTGCTGATTTTCCACAAGAAGAGCAAGGATCAAAGGGTAGAACCTAGAATCAAATTTGAAGTTTAAAAGTCTTCGAAGAGGCAGGTTATCTCATGAACGGCAAAAACAACATGTTAGGGATAAAAGCCCTCTGATTTTGCTTGATTACATGCACTTTAGCTCATGAATTTCATGTTTTAGTAGAGACATGCATATATCTATATTCTTAGCCCTAACTAAATTAAAAAGAAACTTCCTTGTGAAATTCACAGAGAACCCATGCATGATATTCGTTTAGCCTTCATTCTATCATGTGAGAAATTATATGTATGATTTTCAGACATGATGCAAGTTAAACTTAGGTCATTGTTATTTATTACTGTCAACAGAGGCTCTGACGGATCAGGGTAGGACCGTCACATTATATAACGGCCTTACGACCGACCGTTACACACTCTGTTATGTTTTTATTTCCCTGGTGTCTCTAACGCACCAGGACAGGAACGTTACATTACTATAACGGCCCCTCGATAGACCGTCACAAGCACTGTGACGCTCTCCTATTAGACCGTTAGACTCTGTGTTCTGTCAGCCCATGATAGAATAGTAACCAGTTAAGTTAACTTATAAATAAGCCGAGTTAGCTAAGTTTTGACCTCTTATTATTTCAAGTTTACTTACCAATTCATATTGTAGTCTGCATGATCTAGACATCTTGAACTATTTTAAGTTATGTTAATTTTATGTGCCAAAACTTTATAGTTTTGTAATTAAACATGATTTTCCAATGTTGTATTGACGGAGCTTATCTTGGTTTCACGTTGTTACATATTCTTCCTCTATCTATAGAGTCATTTTCTTTAAGTACATGGCACATACTCCGGTATGTTGTCCATTAGTTCACTTTGCACTATAGGAACATTATTCTTGGACATGAGGACCTCTCTATTGGATATTCCTTCCAATGGATTAGGAAATCTTGTTTCAAGGCCTCCGTAATTCTCCGCGAGCTTGGGATTCCCACTAGGACGCCGAGTTGGTTGTACCATTAAAACCCATTGATTAAATTACACTATCAATGTTTTCTGGTTGTCAGTAGTGTAACGGCCCTATATTGGACCGTCAGGCCATGTAACGGTCCAATATACGACCGTCACATTCATCTGAGTTCGATATCTTGATTCTGGACTCAGACCACTGTAACGGCCTAATCCTTGACCGTCACATCATGTAACGGCCCAGTACACGACCGTCACACTACTTGAGTACTTAACCTGAGGTTTGACCCAAGGGTTGATATTTCAAGGTTTCTAGATGACCCTTGATAATCTAGAACTTATCATATTGCTTAAAAGACTTAATATAATGAATGAAAGTTAAGAAATATACCGTTATGTTACCGATTTATTTTATGAGCATAACATTGTTTAATGTCATTCTTGATTCCTCATATTCAAATTGAAGCGTTCATTCATTGATTCGTATTATCTTGAATTTATTTGAACTTATATTCTTGGCCATACTTTATTGTCATGCGTGGAAAAAGCTTGATTTATACTTGAAGATGCGATCGAGCACTGATTGTGTTCAAGGGCTCTATGCTAGTCCCCTCGGCTAATTGTCGGAAACATACTATTTTATAAACCATGGGGTATGATGCTACTGGCGTCGCATTGTGTTGGGAGTACTTTCTTTATAAATAAGTGAATTATCCACGACTCGTGAAGTGAAAATTCACAACACGATGCAGCATGATCGATTCTTGTACATGACTTTCTTGCTTGATATTTCACAGAAATTCACGAGGTACTTGCTCATAAGCAAAAGAAACTAGAGTGATGATTATGTGCCTTGCTGATACATTCTCGATACATTCTTGTTCATGAAAGGCCAATATCATGTTCTTGTTACATTCTTGCTTACTACTCATTCTATCTTATATGATCATGTTGTTACTTTGGTTTAATCGCGTGATTGATCGCATTCGCATGATTTTTACCTCATTCTTTTGAGCTAAATTATTAATTACTTTAATAGTGTCTTCATGTTGATGCGAAGATACCTACTGGGCAAGTGTGCTCATTACCTATTTCCAATGTTTTCAGGAGATGGAAGTGATTCGGGTTTGGATTCGGAAGGTTCAAGTAGCGGATCCGAGAGTGAATAAAGAATGAGCGAAGACTTAGGAAGTCTACATTGTTTAGATCGAGTCAATGTAATTTTGTATTTCTTGAGTCTAGTAGAGTGAAAGATGATGGAAAAATAATTGTATTTGACTATTAATCATTTATGAAATAAAGTTGGAGTTTGATTAAATATTGTGCAATTGCATTTATGTGTGTGATTGTCTTGCGCTCTGATCGTTCTTGCTTGCGAGAGGCTTACCATGCCGACTGTTCGCGCTCCCCGAGTTAGTCTTCCGCTGTAATAAAGGCTCGGGGCGTGACAAGTGGGGACTGATATGATGCATGTATGGTGATGCAGGTGGTATGGAGGCCTTACCTGGGCATGGCCGATGCTGGCCAGCCTTGGGTTGTAGCGGGCCGACCTCGTTTCGGGTGGGACCTGTGGGTCCATTGCCTGAACGAGATCGAGCCACTTTGGCTCAGGCTAGTCATGAGGACCCTGGGGCTTGCCCAGGAGTGGGTGGAGGTGGACGAGCCAAGCCATGTCGGGCGGAAGACCCGGGGCAAGACGAAGCTCATGGACTGGCATACGCGCTTTCCTGCACAGTACCAAGACTGGCAGCAGGGTGGCGTTCCGGTGGTGTCCCAGGTGCAGGACAGCGCCGACTACCTGCGACGGTACCAAGACACGTACGCATGACGCCTCTACCTAGGGAGGCCAGCAGGAGTAAGTATGAAATGCGGATTTTGTTATGCAAATGCATGCATGTGACATTAATCTATATGCTTATGAATGTAGGATGCTCGTGACACTATCATCACTGATCTGCGGGCCCAGCTGGCAGCTGCCAGGCATCAGGTTGCAGCTACTCGTCAGGAGTTGGACATCCTGGTGTGTTTATGCAATGCATTTTTTTGTGTCACCTGGATTCCTGGTGCTTAGCCTCTTACTGTCGTTTGTTGTTTTGTGTTGTTCTGTGTTTCAGCGTGCCCATCAAGCGGCGGCGGCTGAGATGACTGGTGGGGCGGCCTCCAGCTCGCGAGCCCCTCCTCCGGAGGTCTCTTCTCCCCAAGAGCAATTGGTGGGCGCGGTGGCCGGTGCTGAGGAGGCCGAGCGTGATCAGGCGGCTCGGGTGAGTGTTTGCTTGACACGGGTTCCTTTTTCGCGTATTCCCTTTCCTTTGCTGACATCAATATGGGCTTTGACAGGTGGCGGAGATTCGGGATGCACTGGCTCGTGCGGTCCGTGCAGAGCAGGAGCGTGACGCCTGGGTGGCGGAGCGCGATGCCCGGATAGCGGAGCTAGAGGAGGACCGATGACGACGGAAGGCTGAGGAGCTTCCTCGCGATGTGCTAGAGTTACAGATCACCCTCGAGGTGTCGAGGAGAGAGGCAGAGAGAGAGAGAGAGCAGAGAGGGAGAGGGAGAGGCTGGAGAGGAGGGCCTTGGAGGCCCAGATGACGGAGCTCCGAGTGAGTCTTGACACGGCAGAGGGGAGGCTGCGGGAGAGCGAGGAGCGGTACCAGAGAGCGAAGGAGCGCGGGGCACACCTTCGACAGTCTGGTTCTTTTTCTGTAGGCAGTTTCCTAGTTTCTTCGACCGAGGAGCGGCGTCGTGCGTTTGAGTCTGGCCAGGCACCACAGGGCGAGGGGAGCACCACCTCTCAGAGTTCACGGAGGCCCCCTAGGGATCCGCACCAGAGGAGAGAGGAGAGGGATGATCAGAGAGATGACCAAGAGGGTGGTGGTGAGAGTTAGAGAGTGACTTGTACACCCACCATCCTCACTTATGATGTATATGACAGATAATTTGTTCTATGGATTGATTTCTTTTCTGTCACTTAACTGTCTTTTGTGCACGTTCCTTCCCTGACGCCTCTCCTTTACTTATCTTCTCGTGGCACGCCTTACAGCATCTTACCTCGAAAGTGAAGAAATATGCCTCATGCGAAGGGTATGCCATCTTCCCCTCCCTCCCTGAGGTGTCTAGGCGCGAAGACGCGTTCTAAACTTGAATTCAAATTTAAATCATCGAGAACCGCGTGACGGCCTTTCTTCTTCCTCACCTTGCCTGCGAACGACTGCTCTTCTCGTGGAGAGTAACTTGCCCAGCTCCATCTTCTTGCACTCTTGATCCATGGAGCACGGTGGGCCAAACCATGGTGAAGGGAGAGGGGGGCGAGGAACTCCTCACCCGAGGAGGGCCGTGCAAGAGCACGGGGAGGCAACCATGGAAGAGGAAGGGCCTCTTCTGGCACTCGGGGGACCCGAGAGACCCGAAGACATGGAGGGGGGCGAGCATGGCCTGGTAAGCTCCTTGATCACCACCTCTTTGATTTTTTTAGCTTTGTAGCGATCAAGTGGAGGGGGATGAGAGGGTTCGGTGAGTGCTGCACTCGAATGATGAACGCGTCTTCGACAGGAGACGCATTTTTCTTTTAATGATGTGGCCCTTTCTATTTGATGGGCTAGGTATGACAAGGATCCAGGGCTTGGCTGATGAATGGGCGAGTGCGGATGAGTCACACCGCGTCGGGGGAGAGAGACGCGGCAAGGCGAAACTTGACGACTGGCGCATACGTTTCCCTACTCAGGACGGGCAGCAAGGTGGTGCGCCTATGCAGGAGAGTGCCGACGACTTGCAGCAATGTAGGGAGAGCTATGCTGGGTCCCTTCAGCTTGGGAAACGGACAGAGGTGAAAGAAAGGCCATGATTTATTTATTATTTTTATTTTTATTTTTTTTGAAATCTCGGGGTTTAACCGATGGCTGTTGTTTATCTGCTCCAACGTGCCCAGCAGGCAGCGATGGCAGGGATGGCCGACGGATCGTCTTCCAGCTCTCAGGCTCCTTTTCTGGAGGTCGTCTCCCTCCGGGAGCAACTTGCCAGTGCAGTGGCCCGCGTGACCCGGGCTGAAGAGGAGTGTGATGCTTGGGCAACAGCCATAGCAGAGCTGCGGCGTCACGATGAAGAGAGGTCGTCTCCAGACATCCTGGAGTTAAGGGTCCTCCTCCAGGTGGTGAGGAGAGAGGTAGAGAGAGAGAAGAGAGGGAGAAGGAGAGGGAGGAAAGAAGGGTCGAGTGACAGCAGGATCGGGATGAGAGGAAGGCTTTGGAGGCTTAGGTGAGGGAGCTCCAGCTAGCCCTTCGAGTGATGGGGCAGAGGCTAGGAGTCATGGAGACGCGCTACAAGAGAGCACTAGAGTTCGGGGCGTGACTCCGCCAGTCTGGCCATCTTTCTATCGGTGGCTTTTTTACCGTGCCAGGGAAGTAGCAGCGAGCCACCGCTGTGGAGCAGGTATCACGGGGTGAGGCGAGTACTGCTTTACGGAGTTCCAGGAGGCCCCTGAGGGACCCTCACCTTAGGGGAGAGGAGAGGGACGCCTAGAGGGATGAGTGTGAAGGTTATGGCGAGAGTTGGTGAGCTAGCATACACGCCTCCTCTCCATGATTGTGATATTCCTGACTGTGATGTTTATGATAGTTTATGTAGACCTATGAATGGAGTGATTTGGTTTCCTATTGCCTATTTGTTCTCTTGCGTGTTCCTTCTTCCTTACGCTTCTTCTCCTTTACACTGTTCCCATGTGATGCTCTTGCCGAGACTCTCTCCGAAAACGGGGAATCATATCTCGCTCCGACCGTCTTTCGCGCAGAAATCTGCCACCGAAGTCAATAATGATGGCTCTAGCCCCTTTTCCTTGATGACCTTTCAATCTTCCCAAACGATCTCTACAACATGACGGGGCATCTCTAGGCTACGTAGGGAGAGAGTCGCCATATCCAATCAATCATCCCGCGTGAGCGGTGAAGTGACAAATGGGACCGCAAAGAACGTGCCCTATCACGAGGGTTCTTGGCTCCGAACTTCTCCCATTTCTATAAATACCTCCCTCGTTCATTCTTCCAGGGACATCGAGAGCCAACTCGAAGAGTACAAGTTTCCACAGAAGCGGAGGAACTAAGAGTTCTAAGGTTCAAAATGGAGGGCGAATCCTCCCACTCCTCGAAGAGAAGTAGGTCCAGCGGTAGCAGTTCCAGGAAACTCTCGGACCTCGAAGGGCACTTCAGTGAGAGGACCCAAACATAACTCGTAAGCTGAGTTTTCTTGCCTGATCTTCTAGTTCTTTCTTCCTTTTTCTCTTTTGACAAAAACCCCTCTCCATTCCTTGTGTATGCGCAGAATGTGATGAAATCACATACTTCATGGGAGTTAGTAGTGGCAACATACAGAGGTCTCCCGGATTTTCAGAAGGCCAGGCTAGATGTAATGGGGCTTGGAGTCTTTCTCCGGATTGAGCCGATCAAGCTCGACCTCTCTCTCGTCCAAGCATTGCGTGAAAGGTGGGATCCAATGAGCCGTGCCTTCTTGATGCCTTGGGGGCACATGGTGCCCAGCCTGGAAGATGTGATCCGAATTACGGGCCTGAAAGTGGATGGCAAGGCACTGACCGGTATCACATACTCCGACTATAGAGAGGCTGCCCAGAGGTTACTAGGGGTGGACCTAGATGATCGTAAGAACAGGTCCATAGCCAAGATGCCTATCATGGAGACACTGGGGCTTACTGATGTTCGTCCTCGTGATGACGAGTCCTCGGAAGAGTTCATGGAGAGGACTGAAAGAGGATGTCACGCTGTCTACTGCGTAGATGCGAGCAATTGGGAGAGGGCCAACATGGATTTGAGGAGATTCCTCTTCTTCCTGTTGGAGAAATTGTTGCTGGGCTCGAAAGGAGACAGCATTCATTGTCGCTTCTTAGAATTCCTGGTAGACCCCGAGAAAGTGGGGCGATACGCCTGGGGAGCAGCTATGCTAGTGCATCTATTTACGGGTCTGTCTGAAAGAGCAGATCGAGAGATAATAGTCAGTGGTTTCACGCCGTTCATCCAGGTATCTTGCTTCTCTTTTTTTTGGTTTTATTATTATTTTTTATTTTGTGTTTTTTTTGATATGTTAACGACACATGACGGTGCAGTGGTGGAGCTATTATTACCTCCCAATGGGAAAGGCTCGTCATTGACGTCCAATGGCGGTGCCGCTGGCGAGGCGGTGGCAACCTATCACGAGCCCAGCCTCTCTATCCTACCAGCTGATGGTGTTAAGGCGCGAGTTGCAAGAGTTCCCCGTGGTAATGGTGATTATTCTTTCATCATCATCTTTTTCTCCTTTTTTTTATTTTTATATTTAGAAGATGTGTGTGACCTGACCTAGGTGGTCTGGAGGCCTTATGCGGGCATGACTGACGCCGATCAGCCATGGGTCATAACTAGCTGTGCCCGGTTCGGATGCGACCTCTAGATGCATTGTTTGAACGAAATCGAGTCACTTCGGCTACGATTGGCCATGAGGACTCTAGGACTTGCCCAAGAATGGGTGGACATGACTACCACACCACGTGTCGGGAGGAAGCGCGTGGGCCAGCGACCTCCGTTGATTGGAGAGTGTGGTTCCCTGAGCAATACGAGGACTGGCAACGGGGTGGCACTCCCGTGGAGTCACAAGCTCAAGACAGCGAGGATTATTTGTGCCTCTATAAGGCGATGTATGCAGAGCGACTCCATCCCGAAAGAACTGTGGAGGTGAACAATATTTTTCTTATTTTATTTTATTTTCTTTTTTTATTACTATTATTTTTTTTGTATGTTGACCTATGCCCTGGCCACAGGATGTTCGCGACACTATGATAGCAAACTTGCAAGCTCGCCTGATAGGCATGGAGCGACAGTTACATGATACTCACGCCGCCTTGAGTTCTTCGGTAAGCCTACATACACACGATCATAGACCAAGATTCCTGGTGCTAGGTCTTCAACATCACCTTATGTGTGTTGCAACGCGCCTAGCTTGATGCGGCCTCCTCAGCAATGGGGGCGGATGGCATTTCTTCCAGTTTATGGATCCCCACTTCTGAACTTGATTTACTTCATGAGTAGCTTACTCATACTACGCAGCGAGCTGCGGAGGCAGAAGGAATGCTCTCCACACAGGTGAGAGTCTGGTCATTGAATTTCACTTATTCGTGCCTCCACATATCTGAGCTGATGGTTATGGCAGACGAAAGAGGTGTAAGATGCACTTGCCCGCACCGCGTAGGGGGAAGCCAGAATAGCCGAACTGGAGGAAGAGTTATGGCATTGTCCAGACAATGGCTCTTCTCAGGACGCCGTGGAGCTGAGGGTCACCCTTCAGCTGGAGAGGGAGGACAGAGAGAGAGAGAGTGCGCGGAAAGGGAAAGAGTCACCGGAAGAGAGAGAGCCGACAGATTGGTTGAGAGAGAGGAGCGAAGGGCCATGGAGGCCCAACTGTTTGAACTCCGAACCAGCCTCGGTCTTGCTGAACAGTGGCTAAGAGATGGCGAAGAGCGCTACCAAAGAACACGAGAGCGTGGCTTTCGTGTTAGTAGTTTCTTTGCCACCCCTGTCGATCGACGGGGAGCAGAGACGGGAAGAGGGGTACAGAGTAGTAGAGGCTCCGCCTTGCATGGTTTGGCAACACCTTCCAGAGTTCCTCGCCTGGGGAGTGGAGAAAGGGGTAACACTAAGAGAGAGGACGGAACCTAATGTACAACTTCTAGAAGGAAATAAAGGAAGGAATGTTCGGTTTCCTATCTCCTGCCTTCGTTCCTGCTTTTCAATCCTGTATACATTGCTCAATAAAAACAAGTCAGGTTTTCCGTTCTGACTTGGCCCTTTGCTCAACAAGTAAATGTTTGTTCCAACTGTCCTTGATAACGGGTCAAGGGGCCAAGCCTTTATCAATTAAGGCAAGAGTAAAGATAATGAATGCGACACACGGGCATGCGACACACGGGCATGCAAATGGGAACATAATGTAAAAATGTAGCACACAAATGAGATCACACGGATGTAAAAATTTATTTATTTTGTAATGATATATTTTTTTGTGTGTTGTTTTTTTTTGCTTTGTTTTTTTTTGAAAAACACTTTTTATTACAACCGGCATGGTTTTTGGATCAGGGGTGCTTGAATCGTTCTTAAGTAGCATAATGCGGGGTTAACATGCTCCAAAAGAATTCCCACTTGGGGACTCACCTGACGGCGTCTTTCGAGGGCCACTACATTTTTTTTGTGAGATAACTAATGCCTAGTGACCATTCTTATGGCACCTGACTCTTATGAAGACATGGTTTCTTACTAACCCCCTAGGTATCCTGTGCGCACATCTAGATTGATTTGGGCCCCTAGACTCCTCAAGTGATAATCCTGTCGGTTAAGACTTAACCTGATGACAAAACCGTCATGCCATGCTTAGGCTCCCAGTTGCTTCCGACCACAAGGATACACCGAAGGAGTGTTCGAGGTAAAAGATTTGCCCGACCCGAGTCTATTTCCTCACAACTCTAGATGGTATATGATGGAACACCTTGGAACCCCAACGGCCAACCGCGCGACGCTGACCTGGAATCAGACGTCGTCGCACCTATTGGTGACGCGCTTGCATTGACCTAAGCCCGAGGTTGAAGTAAGAAACCATCGAGGTAGTATATAGAGGTCTTGACCGGCCAGAAACACCGAGACTCCTTCGTGGTGATGGCTTTCGCTTTTCGAAGTGGACAGTTATATGTGTGTTTTGCTAAAAAGAGGTTGCTTGCCTTAGCGGTACGCGCCTTTCAGGATTTCCACTGAGCTTTCATCTTCGAGGGGAGAAAGAAGAGTAGTGGGGTAAACCTTCCGAGAGGACCGACAAAATCGTTAACCCGACGAGCTAACCAGGACCTACTCGACCTCCCCCTTTTGGGTGACTTCGGACCAAACCTCGAACAGAATTAGTTGCCCCTTTGTGGAATTTAACTTTTGTTTTGAGGGGTTTCGCTTGTTGAAATTAGGCACGGCCACGACCAGGCTTTCATCTGACTTTAGATTTTTTTTTTTGAGGGAGACATGATGATTTGATATGTAGGGATCCCTCTTGTATGCCTGCGGGGACACTGCCCTCTTCTCGTGCTCTGACTCGAGTTTGAGGAGATAAATCCTACTCTCGCCTTCAGGGTATGGTATTTTGGTTCCCTTATGCTTAGCGTTTTACGGGCGCCGGCTGTCTCATTGGGTCGAGATAGAAGAGAACAAAGATTACGACTTTCCTGTAGACCTTCGAGCACAGCCCCACAATAAGCAATACTACCAACCTTTGGCAAAAATAGCTGCGTGTATGCGTGCTGCCTTCTTTTAATGGGCGTAAGCCGACATGACCGGACATGAATCTCCGTGGTTCTGGCGGGCCAAGACCCGAGACCTACCGAGCCTTAATGGATCCTACCCTACATGAAGGACAGATGCAAAGATTTGACTGCATGGTGAGCACAAGGCACTCTTTTTTTTTTGAAACTTCCCTCGAGTTCCGCTTCGCTTGATCCTAAAAACGGTGTGTGAGAGTGTGCGCATGTTAACCCTGAGTTACTACAAAGACCGAAGAGTGAATTTCTAGCTCTGATGGCCCTTGTACCATGCCGGTTGTTCTGGTTATCTAAGGGTAGTATTTCTTAAGATAAAGCCCGTTCCAAGGGTGGGATAACTCGACCCCTTCGGCATTGACTAGCTTGTAGGCGTTGCCAGGGTACACGGCTTGAACCACATATGGTCCTTCCCAATTGGGTTGAAGTTTAGAATGCGGCCCTCCAGGTTTAATAAAAATTCTTTTTACAACCATCTCGCCGATTTTGAATTTTCTCTCAATGACCTTCTTTTGGTAAAAGCGAGCGAGTCTATTTTGATAAACACGTGCATGCTCGGCAGCGGCCAGTCGCTTCTCATCTAAGAGTTCCAACTGGGCAAGGAGTGAATCACGTCGATCGTCGAGGGGAAATTCCTTATCCAATTGTACCCTGAGAGAAGGAATCAGAGTCTTGTACGGGACTATCGCTTCCATCCCATAAGCAAGGGCAAATGGAGTCTGCCCGATGGGGGTACGGATTGAAGTGCGATAGGCCCATAGAGCTTCGATAAGCTTTTCTAGCCATTCTGAGAACTTACTAGACTCGTAGGTTTTCGTTATGATTTTAATCAATGTTTTGTTGGTGGCCTATGCCTGGCCATTACCTTGTGGATAATAACGTGATGAATGATGCAATGCAATTGCGTACCTTTTGCAGAGGTTTTGAAGGTCCTGAGAAATGAACTGTGGCCCATTATCGGTGACGATTGTGCTTGGGATGCCGAATCTGGTGAGGATGCTCTTCATGATGAACTTGCAGACTGTTGATGCCTTGATTTCGTGTAAGCTTCGGCTTCGGCCCACTTGGTGAAGTACTTCGTCACAGTGAGGATGAAAGATTTCTGCTTGGTGAGGGAGTTAGGATCACCTAGGGGACCAATGATGTCGAACGCCCACATGGAGAAAGGCCATGGAGAGGATATTGGGTGAAGTGAGGAAGATGGTGAATGAATCTTATCGGCGTGAAGCTGGCACTTGACACACCTACGGACATAAACAGCACAATCATCTTCCATAGTGGGCCAGTAAAAGCCTTGCCTAATGATCTTCTTAGCGAGCATTTGGCTATTTACATGGCCACCACACACACCTGAGTGTGCTTCTTCTACACATTTCCAGACCTCATCGTCATCAAGACATCTTAATAGAACACCAGTAAGGCTTCTCCTATACAGTAGACCTCCAACCAATGTGTATTTCCAGGCCACCCTTCCTATGGCTTTCTTATCCTCTGTGGTGGCTCCTTCAGGGTAAGACTGATCTTTGCAATATTTGACAATTTCGTAGAACCAAGGCTTCTCCTCATCAGCCAGTTCTTCTTCAAATTCTGCCAACATGACTTCCCTTTTCTCGAGAATTTCCCCTTCCTAAATCTTTCGTAGGACTCTTTCTTTGATTTTTAAGAGGTAAGGGTCCTGAACAGCAGGGACGAGGCGTTTGTAGATGGTGATGGATCTAGACCATGCGCCTTTCATGGAATGAGAACAAGAATGAACCAGTAGGAATAGGACAAGAACATGATATTGGCCTTTCATGAACAAGAATATATCGAGAATGTACTAGCAAGTCACATATTCATCACTTTAGCATCTTATGCTTATGAGCAAGTGCTTCGTGAATTTCTGTGGAATATCAAGCAAGAATGTCATGTCGTGTCGTGGATCTTCACTTATTTATAGAAATAGTACTCCTAGCGCAATGCGACGCCAGTAGCATCATACCCTATGATTTATAAAATAGTATGTTTCCGGCAATCAGCCGAGGGGACTAGCATAGAGCCCTTGAACATAATCAGTGCTCGATCGCATCTTCGGGTATAAATTAAGCTACTTCCACGCATGTAACAGTAAAGTATGGCCAAGAATATAACAATTCCAAATAATGAAAATCAATGAATGAATGCTTCAATTCGAATATATGACATCAAGAAATAGACTTAAACAATGTTATGCTCATGGAAATAAATCGACAGCATAACGGTACATTATTTTACCTTTCATTCATTTCATTAAGTCTTTTCAATCATTATGCTAAGTTCTAGACTATCATTAGTCCATCTAGAACTTTAGAAATCAACCCTTGGGTCAAACCTTGGGTTAATATATGCAAGCTGTGTGACGGTCATCTACTGGGCCGTTACATTCTGTAATGCGCCAGTATCGGGCCGTTACAATGATCCGAGTCCAAAACAATAAAATAGACTTAGAGAAATGTGACGGTCATGCAATGGCCGTTACGTTCTTCTGACGGTCCAATGTAAGGCCGTTACATTACTAGATCCAGAAACAACGATAGTGTATTCTAGTTAATGGGCTTTAATGATACAACCAACTCGGCGTCCTAGTGAGAATCTCAGGCTCGCGGAGAATTACGGAGGCCTTGAAACAAGATTTCCTAGTCCATTGGAAGGAATATCCAATAGAGAGGTCCTCATGTCCAAGATTGTGTTCCTATAGTGCAAAGTGTGAACTAATGGACAACACACCGGAGTATGTGCCATGTACTTATAGAAACGACTCTATTGATAAAGAAAGAATCTATAGATAGAGACATATATCGATGTGAAACCAAGATAAAAACTTTACTAATTCATCTTTCAAAATCATGTTTCTAATTACAAAACTATAGAGTTTGGCTTCATGAAATTAACATAACTCAAAGTAAAAGTGAGATACCAAATCATGCAATACCTATCATGAATGCTTAAATAATCTCAAAGTCATATAACCAGGTTAACACTTAGGTAACTAGGCTTAATAATAAGAAATATTAACAATTCATATTCTATCTACGGTTGACAGATCATAGACTCTGACAGTCTAGAAGTGGGGCGTCACAGTGATTGTGACGGTCAGAGAACAACCGTTACCCTTATGTAACGCGTCTGTATTGGTGCGTCAGAGTTAACAGAGTAACTCATATACCATAGAGACTGTGACGGCTCATAGTAAGGCCGTTACATGAATGTGACGGTCCTACTGTGACGCGTCAGAGTGTCTGCTAACATAAAGTAATATGAAACATAAGAGATTAACTCACATCATGTCTATAACCAAAACACCATGAGTTTCTAGGCATGATAAAGAAGGATAGGATATCTACATGCATAGGTGACCATGAATAGATGAAATATATGTTTTAAGTTCTCAATTTAGGGTTAAGAGATGCATGTAATGCATGGAACTAGTAAAACATGAAATTGATGCTCTACTATGCATGAAATTCAATCAAACCAGAGGGATTATAGCCCTATCAAGTTGTTTTTGCCATTTATGAGATAACCTACCTCTTGTCTAGGCTTCAAACTTCCAGTTATGGTCGGAACACCGAACCCTAGTTCCCTTCTTCCTATGATTTTTCAGCAACTTCCTTGGGCTCTAACTCCACGACCTCTTGACCTAAAGATGTGAAATTTGGAGAGGAGTTAGTCTAAAGTATTGTAAACAAATACTTCTAAAGAACTTATCCAAGATTACACCTCCTTACCTTGATTCCTTGCGAGCCAAAAGTAAGGGTCGCACAGTTCAGAACTAGGTCCTATTTATAGGGTTTTGGCTAGGGTTTGAAGATTAGATCGATTCTAAAGTCCTTAAACTATTGAAACCTAATATCTAAGAGTCCTTAGGGTCTTTATACATTGTTCCAATTAGGTCTCTTGTGGATAGGAACATCAAGTTCCAATCTTTTTGCAAGTTCTCTCACTTACGGAATTCGCAGGCTGTGACGGTCGACCCTTGCCACGTTACAAGGCTGTGGCGGTCTTACGATAGACCGTTACAGTCATCGTATCTAGAGTTTTAAATAAGTAAAACTCTTTTATCCATTATCTATTAAATTATCTTATTAAGTAGTGTTTATTTTTTTAAAAAAAAATCCGAGAATAGGCTTAATAACCTTCTAGAATATGGGCCAAACTAAATGGGCCTGGTCTTTAAATCTTCTGGATAATAATTAGATAGGCTAGGTTATCTTATTATCATATTTGGGCCTTATAATGACTTATTAACCCGTTAATCCATTTATAAATTCATTTGGCCCAAATAAATTCCAGAAAATTATTAATAAATCCAGAAATTACTATATAAATTCCGGGGCACTACACCAACACAATGCCAAATGACCTATGCAGCATAGTACCAAATGCCAAATGCCAAAGTCTGAAACCAAAATACAGACAGTACCAAATGACCTATGCAGCACAGTACCAAATGCCAAATGCCAAAGTCTGAAACCAAAATACAGACAGGTCTCTCCCCCTTTGACATCAGCAAATAGGAAGGGAGGTAGACAGAGAGTAGACTCAGAAATGATCTCCCCTTTTGCTACGACAGATATACCTTCCCCCTTTGACAACAACAAGGAAGAAGAATTATCAATAGGACATTAACTCAGAGAAGTTGAGGTGGAAGTATATCAACAGAGAGAAATCTGACTGACACCCTGTTTAATAGTTCAGAACTAAGCATTACAAAGCTCTGAGTCTTCAGATATATGAATCAATACAGTGTATTATTGATAGATTTCTGGTTTAAAGGTGATAAAGCTTAGAATCCATATACTTCATTCATTGGATAAGTTTGTTGTTCCTGATAATATCAATAAACCAGTATCACATTAATCATGTGAGATATGTTTAAGTGTATCTTACTCTCGAAAAATCAGTGATAGTTTTTGGGAGTGACCAAGGTATGTATTGAAGTTAAACAATATGACACATCTGAATTTTATTTGAGGAACAGTATTTTAACTATATGAACCTTGTAGTTTGCGGCACTTCATGACATAAGTGTTTTCCATTTCTTTGATGGAGCACTTAGTTTCTCAGCGTTTACAATTTTTTATCATATGTGATAGGATGCAAGGCCTGGATACAGAGGGGGGGTGAATGTATCCTGCTCCAAATATCACCCAATTAAAACTCTAATGCTCAAGTATGCGGAATTAAAAGCAGTTGATGAAATGTGCTGAAAATACTTAGAAGGAACTCAGCAAGACAACACAAATCTATTAGCCCTCACACGCTCCTAAGCTAACATCTAAAGATCGCAGTAGAGAAAATAACATATAGGGAAAAAACAAATCACAAGAGAACACCAAGATTTTTTAGGTGGTTCGGTCCAAAGACCTACGTCCACCCCTCACTCCAAACCGGAGTGAGGCTTCCACTAGATAGGCTAGAAACTGTTGTGTAGTGGACAGCGGATCTAGAGGGGAGGGGTGAATAGATCAGCCCCACTTTTCGCAATGTGGCCCTCTATATAGCTAGTTGAAATGAATTGCAGCGGAATAGAAACTAGCTTCCAAGTGCGTTATGATTTGCTTAGCAAGATAAGTAAGATATATAACAATTCGATCCTAAGCATGCACCTAGAACGAATCAATCACACAAGCAAACCACACTAGACAGGATTTTAAGGTGGTTCGGACTGAATCCTCAGCCCTACGTCCACCCCTCACCAAAACCCGGTGAGGCTTCACTTGTGCAGCGCACAGAACCACAAATCGGAAACCACCGATTGCCTTCCTACTCACCACCTGGTAGGGATGTCAACCGCAAATTGGAACAACCTCCAATTGCCTTCCTACTAACCACCGGTAGGGATGAATCACACTTTCAATGTTTAAACAATAATAAAAATGAAACAAATGTGAAGGAACTAAAACAAGAGATTGAGTTATGAGTGAAAATGAATTGGCCCTTGTATGAAATGTTGATCAGCAACAAGGCTCCTCTTGGCTTCAACTCAATCTTCTTGATTCACCCTTGATTGGATGAATGTTCTTCACGGAGTACTGTTCACGTGAACAGTACCTCTTCCTTCAATTCTTCTCTCTTGATCTTCTCTTTGAACTTCTTTGAATGAATGAAGGAGATGATGAAGCTTCCTTGAATCTTGATTGCTTCTTTAGCTTCTAGGAGTTTGAATGCTTGAAATATCACCTTGAATGAGGTGGAAAGAACTTGAATGGATGAAGATGATTTCCTTTGAAGAACTTGAATCAAACCAGCTTCCTTGGATCACTTTGATAGCCTTGCTTTGATGTAATCTTCCTTGAGGTTTGCTGGCTTTGATTTGAGCTTGATTCCCCTTTGATTGGATGAAGAACACCTTCACGAACTATTGTTCACGTGAACAGTAGCTCGTCTCCAAGCTCTCTTGCAGCCACCCTAGATCTCACAAGAAGCCCCTTGAAGCATTAGGGTTTCTAACCCATCATGTGTTAGTTTTATAACCCTTGAATGGTCCATAGATGCCCCCTAGACCAGATCCACAAATCATGGAAGATTAGGTAAGTTTTGATTAAACAAATCCATGGAAAGGGGCTAGCCACGAGGTTGATTTCGAAGTCAAACAAGGCTGCATCGGGGCTGGCGGTCGACCTAAGGCTCCTGGCGGTCGACCGCCACTGAAACACCTGCAAACGGGCGATCCCTGGGAAATCCGGTCGACCGCCATTGGCTGGCGGTCGACCGCCACTGAAAGACGTGCTGACTTGGGATCCCTGACTGGGGCGGTCGACCGCCCCTGTGCTGGCGGTCGACCGCCAGCTGGGCAGAACCCGGCCCATCCCGGGTTGGTCAGTTATCCGCGTCAGCTCCGTCGTTCAACTTCTTTAGCAGCCCAGTCATGTCCGTGGCATCTTCCTTGACTGTCTTGAAGATTTTATTATTGAGTCTTCAATCAAATTTTGTTCTGGGGGCTCCGCCCCCGGAAACCCCCGCAAGGGGCGCTGCCCCCTTGACCCCCGCGACCTGACCGCGCAGGTCGATCCGCGTGCGAGGGCGCAACATTGAGCTTTCACGTTCGCCATTTCCACTTGATTCCTTGTCCATTCATTGGCGCACCTGTCATGAACAAAAACATCACATATGTCAATCACATGAAAGTGAAAAACATCAATGACTAATAGTGTTTAGTCATTATCAAAACCAAGAATACCATAGAACTCATATGACCATAGAATGATCTCGAATGACCCAAGTGACCATATGAACTCAAATGACCATAGGGGCACAACATTCTCCCCCTTTTTGATGATGGCAACACTGTGAGTCATTATGTGATATGAATGTCTAAAATGGCACAAGTTATAACAAATGCAGATATGAATGCTATGCAATATGAATGCTAGCAGTTATGCAAGCCCCATTACATACACATATGAGATGCAAAGTGAGCAATGGATTCTCCCCCTTGGACTCTCCCTTTTGACAACGTGATAACGCTTAGATCTTACAAAGGACTCACACAAAGAATTCTCCCCCTTTGCCAACAGCAAAAAGGAGTGATAAAGGAAAATGTCTGTGAGACTAGAGCTGAAAGGAGTGAAGAGCAAGCCATTATATGCAAAACTGAAGCATGCCATAAGCAACATATATGGTTCAAAGCTAATGAATTCGAGACTAGAGCTGAAAGGAGTGAAGAGCAAGCCATTATATGCAAAACTGAAGCATGCCATAAGCAACATATATGGTTCAAAGCTAATGAATTCTGAATTCATCAACAGAGTTCGAAAAGTAGCTACATCCAAAATTTAATAGAAATGAACCAAAGGTGCATATCATGGCAGTGTTTAACCATCCCATGTCTGATATATCCATATTCAATAACGACAAAGGGAATAACACCAAAACTAGTATTGAGGCTAAACAATCATGACTAGAGCATGGAATTGTATGATTGAAGCAAGAAGTTTCATATTTTGATTTTTAATATCTTTAGTATGGGAAGGCACATGAATCATATTTTACGAGCAATCAAGTCTAGTACATGTCGCCTAGCCGTAAGAATACATGTTGTTTAGACGCCAGTATTCCTAGGTATTTAGCAAGACTGACTGTCATGCTGCAAGATGAACAGAGATAGCAAAGTCACGTCATGACATATCCAAACTCATTTCATTGATGAGAAGATATGTTTCTCAGCAATTATGTCATTGCTCTGCCTAGAGTCCAAAAGTTTTAAGACAGAGATAACAAGGGCACATCATGACATATGCATTTGTCACTTGATTTGATGACATGACATGTTTCTCCGTGCTACAATATTAGTGCTCTGTCAAATTGATTTTCAAAAAATTTCAGCTCATCAAGATGTTTAGAAGCAATACTAAGCTCTAGAGTATCATCAATATTGTCATGAATTCTGGATTTTCAGATATCAGAATAGTCATTCAAAGCATAATATGCAATCTCTAGTTAAGGGCTATTAAATCCACAGAACATAGATGATTTCAAAGGAAATATCAGAACTTTCAAGGAAATCATTAAATCTGAACCATTTTCATTGAATGAACAATTATCAAGACACATAATAGAAAGCTCTTACACCATGTGTACGTCAGTCTCATGATCTCAAATTCAGACTGTAAGCCAAGAAGTGTATATTGCAAGAGGTTAATAGAATCAACAAAAACTCCCCCTAAGGATATGCAATGGATGCGCGAAGGAGTTATGTTTGCAATCAAGTTGAACGACGAATGAGATTGACCTAGTCACTCATGAAGGTGGCAGAAATGAAATGCATGACCCAACACATGGTTGTACACTTATTAAATGCAACAGAATGAAGATGAAATATATGCATGAATGTTGCACAAGGACAACTCCCCCTTACCATATGGCCTATATGCGACATTGATGCATGGTACTTGGCGGAGGTGAAACCTCACGCATATTGAGTGCTTCGTGACAAGCATGACTTGCCCTTCCATACATCAACATTTGATATACCATGGCCATGCGAGAATGATGCTACACAAACCATACAATGCATTATGAACATGAACTCAATTCATTATTATGCAACTACATGCAATGCGACACCATATGTAAAAAGACATATTGACATATAAACAATGCATGAATGCAAAACACACAACTAATTGAACATGATTATCAATTCAAATTCTTGTTGGCCTGAGGTCGGCAAAGACCAAGCTCCCTTCTTAGTGTTGAAAACTTGTCATTACACAAGGGCTTGGTAAAGATATCAGCAATCTGATTCAATGTATCAACAAAATGTAATTCAAAGTTTTTCTTACCGACCTCATCTCTAATGAAGTGATGCCTAATCTCAATATGCTTGGTCCTAGAGTACTGGACTGGATTTTTTGCAAGGTTGATAGCACTAGTGTTATCACACAGAATCGGGACACAACCAAGATCTATCAAGTAGTCTTGGAGTTGGTGTTTAATCCACAACACTTGGGTGCCACAGTTTCCCGCAGCAACATATTCTACCTCCGCAGTTGAGAGGGCAACCGAGTGTTATTTCTTGGAGGCCCAAGAAACTAGACACCCGCCTAGAAACTGGCAATAGCCACTAGTACTCTTACGATCCAGCTTGCATCCAGCGTAATCCGCATCAGAATAAGATATAAGAGACAAATCACATGATGACGGATACCACAATCCCAAATCTTGAGTGCCGGTAAGATATCGAAGGATACGTTTGACGGCAGTCAAATGGGATTCTCTAGGACTAGCTTGAAATCTAGCACAAAGGCAAACACTAAACTGGATATCTGGTCGGGATGCAGTCAAATAAAGCAAAGAACCAATCATACCTCTATAGACCTTTGCATCCACCAATTTACCATTTTCATCCGAATCTAGTGAAGTTGAGGTGCTCATAGGAGTTGCAATGATTTTACTGTTTACCATGTCAAATCTTTTCAGCAGCTCCTTGATGTATTTGGATTGATTTATGAAGCACCCATCTTCTCCTTGGTTGACCTGTAAACCGAGAAAGAATTGAAGTTCTCCCATTAGACTCATCTCAAATTCGCTAGTCATGAGGTTAGCAAATTCCTCACACATTTCAGATTTTGTAGAACCAAACACAATATCATCAACATAAATTTGAACAATCAAGATGTTCTTACCTTGCTTCTTAGTGAAGAGTGTTTGATCTATCTTACCTCGTGTGTACCCTTTTTCAATGAGGAATGAGCTTAGCCTTTCATACCAAGCTCTTGGTGCTTGCTTAAGTCCATAAAGCGCCATGTCTAGCTTGTATACAAAATCTGCATTGTTAGAGTTCTCAAAGCCAGGGGGCTGCTCAACATAGACTTCTTCTTTGATCAAGCCATTCAAGAAAGCACTTTTAACATCCATTTGATAAAGCTTTATTCTAAGGGAGCATGCAAAGGCAAGTAAAATTCTGATGGCTTCGAGTCTAGCAACTGGGGTGTAAGATTCATCAAAGTCGACCCCAAACTCTTGATTATACCCTTGAGCCACCAATCTAGCTTTGTTTCTGATTATGTTGCCTTCCTCACTTAATTTGTTCCTAAAAACCCATTTAGTGCCTATGACAGATTGTGATGATGGTCTAGGAACAAGATGCCAAACTTTATTTCTCTCAAACTAGTTTAACTCTTCTTGCATGGAATTTATCCAGTATTCATCTTTTAAAGCATCATCAATGTTTTTGGGTTCATGCTGCGAGACAAGAGCAAGTTGATCTAATTCTTCCACAATTTTAAAATGTGACCTTGTTCTAGGTGGGTCATTCAAGCTGCCAAGGACATTCTCCAAGGGATGATCCTTATGAGTTCTAATGTTTGTAGAATTGTTACCTTCTCCTGGAGCTTGATCCCTTGCATTGCTTGATTCAGCTAGGTCACCGTCTTCTTTTATTTCTTCTTGTAGAGAATCACTCTTGTCCTTCATGTTTAGGAATTCCCCATCTTCATCATTTTTCCTGCAAGAGTTATCATTGTTAGAATCATGATATTCATCAAAGAAAACATGGGGTGATTCTTCCATAGTTTGACTTTTAATGTTATAAATTCTATAAGCCCTAGATCTATCAGAATATCCAAGAAATATACCTTCATCGCTCTTGGGCTCGAATTTATCTAAATCTCTTTTGTCATTATTGTGAATGAAGCATTTTGATCCAAAAACTTTCATATGATGCAGAGAGGGCATTTTACCTTTGAGCAACTCATAGGGAGTCTTTTTGGTGTGAGACCTTACCATTGACCGGTTGATAATGTAACACGCCGTATTTACCGCTTCGGCCCAAAATTTCCTTGGAAGTTGCCGTTCGGCAAGCATTGTCCTCGCCATCTCTATGAGTGTTCGATTCCTTCTTTCAACAATCCCATTTTGCTCGGGGGTTCTTGGTGAAGAGAATCGGTGTGAAATGCCTTCTGACCTGCAAAGATTATAGAAATCAGTATTCTCAAATTCACTACCGTGATCAGATTGAATCTTGGAAATCTTAAACTCACCGTCCTGCTTTATCTTCAAATAGAGTGCCTGAAACTCATTAAAAGCATCATTTTTGTGTGTGAGGAAGAAAATCCATGTGAACCTAGAGAAATCATCCACCAAGACATATCCATATTTTCTACCACTTAAACTAGCAGTTCTGGTTGGACCAAACAAGTCCATATGAATTAGCTCAAGTGGTTTGGAAGACAAATATGAGGATCTAGCCTTGAAGGATTTTCTAGTTTGTTTACTAAGGGCACATGCATCACACAACTTGTTTTCTTGTTTAAAAGATAATTCAGGCAAACCTTTCACCATTGAATGTTTTAACAATTTATGTAGAACATTGTAGCTAGCATGTCCTAGTCTACGATGCCATAACCATGCAAGTTCAGATTTTGGTGCAGCAAGACAAAGATTTGCATGAGCAGGATCATCTAAGTCAATCATGTAGACATTGTTAACTCTTTTACCAGAAAATTTTACCTTGTCAGATTTTGGTTCAAGGATTTTACATGCATGAGAGTCAAACAATACTTTATGACCTTTATCACACAATTGACTTATGCTAAGCAAGTTGTATTTCAATCCTTCAACTAACAACACATTTTCAATGGAGTTGGAGAGGTTCTTACCTACATTACCTGTTCTAATGATTTTTCCTTTGTTGTTTCCTCCAAATGTGACGTATCCTCCTTCCTTTTCCTCCAAGAGACAAAATTTTAATTTGTCTCCCGTCATGTGTCTTGAACAGCCGCTATCAAGGTACCACCTGTTATGCATGGCTGCAAGACACTCCTGCACAAAGAATTAAGCAATGGGGTTTGAAACCCAGCAAAACTTGGGTCCCACCAACTTCTTCAAGTTTTCAAAACATGATACCATCTCTTTCGGAATCCAAACCTTTCTAGCATTCATGTTTTCTTTGCTTAATGCAGGAATTTTCTTTTCAACTTTGACATTCATTTTCTGTTTGGAGGTTCTTTGTTGAACTTTGTGAAAGTTTGAAAAGGCTTGCTTCTTAAACCATTGAGGCCGTTGGCTGGTTTTAGATTGAAAATGATTGTTTTGCCACCTAGGGGATTGGTGCACACAGAAATCACAATTACCCCACAAGTGAGGTGGTGTTTGCCTAAGTGATGGAGCACCCCAGTTATAGTGATACCTAGAAGGCTGAGCAGGTAAAGGCCAAGAATGTGTTGACCTATGCTGCTGGGAAGATTAGCCTTTCTTAGGCTTTTGGGCAGTCTTCTTGGGGATTTTGGTGATTGCCTCTTCAATCTTTTCTTTCCCTTTCTCCTTTTATTTTTGCTGGTTTTGTGTGGGAATTGTGTTCGAGGTGGAGGCTTCGGAAGATGAAATGAATGTAACAGTTTTGAGCCCAATTGGCCTTTTGTTTGTTGGTTCAAAACCTAACCCTTCCTTGTTGAAGTTCATTCTAGTACCTAGCAGTGCATCTAGGTTTTCTCTTCCATCCACAAACTTTTCTAAAGATTATTGTTTATCATTCAACTCTTTTTGTAGGTTTTCGATATTTTGAAGAAGTTGAATATTGACTTGTTTGACAGCTTCATACTTTTCATTGCTCAATTTACTATCTTTTTCATAGCTTTGCATTTTGAGCTTCATGCTATCAATTTCATTTCTCAAATCCTCATTTTCAGTTTCCAAGTCAGCCATTTCTTTTCTTCCTTCCTCCAAATTTTCAATCATTTTCTTAAGATCTTCAATTTCAGTCTCAAGTATAGCATTCTTATGATTGGTTTCATGATCATGCACAAAAGAATTGATTTTCTTTTTCAATGATTTATTTTCCTTTTTGTACATGTTATATTTTTCCATCAGTTGTATATATGCTTCCTCCCAATCATCAACAGTATAATCTTCAAATGGAGAAGTTACCTCGGTTTCTTCGTCACCTTTGGCCATAAGACAAATATCTCCTCTTTCCTTGTCTGAGGAGCTGGTTTCATCATCACTTTCTTCTTCGTCGCTCCAAGTGGACACCATGGCCTTGTTCTTCTTCTTGCCCTCCCATTTGTCAGCCTTTTTAAGTCTGTCAGGACAATCAGTCTTGTAATGCCCTGGTTTATTGCAAGAGTAACAAATGATTTTGTCAGGTTTCTTGAAATTTTCAGAATTAGTTTTGAAACCATTTCTCACCTTAGATCTTCCTCTCAAGAACCTCTTACCTTCCTTTCTCAGAAAGTTTCCAAACTTACATGTAAGCATGGCCACGTCATCCTCATATCGCTCACTAGCTGAATCCTCACTTTCATCGGAGGAGTTTTGACGGCTACGTCCTGCTTTAAGAGCTAAAGACTTTTTCTTTGGTGCCTCAACCTCTTTGCTCTTAAGGTTGATCTCATAGGTCTTTAGTGACCCAATGAGTTCATCTACCTTTGTAGTGGAAAGATCTCTGGATTCTTCCACCACGGTAGCCTTCGTGTGCCATGCTGGAGTTAATGATCTGAGAATTTTTCTTACAATTTCTTGCTCTGTGTATTTCTTTCCCAAATTAGTTAAACTATTAGTAAGCACAGTCAATCGAGCATACATATCTCGAATTGACTCATCAGGCTTCATGCGAAACATTTCATATTCAGAAACTAAAATGTTGGCTTTCGTTTCTCGTACCTGAGAGGTTCCTTCGTAGATTACCTCTAACTTATCCCACATTTGTTTTGCAGATGCGCAGGTGGCCACTCTTGAGAATTCTACTGGATGGAGTGAGCATTGCATGATGTGTTTAGCATTCCAATTGACAGTGGATTGTCGTATCTGTTCTTTAGTCCACAAGTCCTCATTATCTGTAAGCTCATACGGACCTTTGCTGATCACTCGCCAAAGTTCGTAGTCTTGGGCGCGAATAAACACCTGCATGCGATGTTTCCAATAAGGATAGTTAGTTCTAGTAAAGTAAGGAGGCCTATTCACAGCATGTCCTTCGGGTAGAAAACCCTTGGACGCTGATCCACCATTTCCCTCAAGGTCGTTGGACCCCATAATGAGAGATTAGGCTCTAATACCACTTGTTGTGTAGTGGACAGCAGATCTAGAGGGGAGGGGTGAATAGATCAGCCCCACTTTTCGTAATGTGGCCCTCTATATAGCTAGTTGAAATGAATTGCAGCGGAATAGAAACTAGCTTCCAAGTGCGTTATCATTTGCTTAGCAAGATAAGCAAGATATATAACAATTCGATTCTAAGCATGCACCTAGAACGAATCAATCACACAAGCAAACCACACTAGACAGGATTTTAAGGTGGTTCGGACTGAATCCTCAGCCCTACGTCCACCCCTCACCAAAACCCGGTGAGGCTTCACTTGTGCAGCGCACAGAATCGTAAATCGGAAACCACCGATTGCCTTCCTACTCACCACATGGTAGGGATGTCAACCGCAAATTGGAACAACCTCAAATTGCCTTCCTACTAACCACCGGTAGGGATGAATCAAACTTTCAATGTTTAAACAATAATGAAAATGAAACAAATGTGAAGGAACTAAAACAAGAGATTGAGTTATGAGTGAAAATGAATTGGCCCTTGTATGAAATGTTGATCAGCAACAAAGCTCCTCTTGGCTTCAACTCAATCTTCTTGATTCACCCTTGATTGGATGAATGTTCTTCACGGAGTACTGTTCACGTGAACAGTACCTCTTCCTTCAATTCTTCTCTCTTGATCTTCTCTTTGAACTTCTTTGAATGAATGAAGGAGATGATGAAGCTACCTTGAATCTTGATTGCTTCTTTAGCTTCTAGGAGTTTGAATGCTTGAAATATCACCTTGAATGAGGTGGAAAGAACTTGAATGGATGAAGATGATTTCCTTTGAAGAACTTGAATCAAACCAGCTTCCTTGGATCACTTTGATAGCCTTGCTTTGATGTAATCTTCCTTGAGGTTTGCTGGCTTTGATTTGAGCTTGATTCCCCTTTGATTGGATGAAGAACACCTTCACGAACTACTGTTCACGTGAACAGTAGCTCGTCTCCAAGCTCTCTTGCAGCCACCCTAGATCTCACAAGAAGCCCCTTGAAGCATTAGGGTTTCTAACCCCTCATGTGTTAGTTTTATAACCCTTGAATGGTCCATAGATGCCCCCTAGACCAGATCCATAAATCATGGAAGATTAGGTAAGGTTTGATTAAACAAATCCATGGAAAGGGGCTTGCCACGAGGTTGATTTCGAAGTCAAACAAGGCTGCATCGGGGCTGGCGGTTGACCTAAGGCTCCTGGCGGTCGACCGCCACTGAAACACCTGTAAACGGGCGATCCCTGGGAAATCCGGTCGACCGCCACTGGCTGGCGGTCGACCGCCACTGAAAGACGTGCAGACTTGGGATCCCTGGCTGGGGCGGTCGATCGCCCCTGTGCTGGCGGTCGACCGCCAACTGGGCAGAACCCGGCCCATCCCGGGTTGGTCCGTTATCCTCGTCAGCTCCGTCGTTCAACTTCTTTAGCAGCCCGGTCATGTCCGTGGCATCTTCCTTGACTGTCTTGAAGATTTTATTATTGAGTCTTCAATCAAATTTTGTTCCGGGGGCTCCGCCCCCGGAAACCCGCGCAAGGGGCGCTGCCCCCTTGACCCCCGCGACCTGACCGGGCAGGTCGATCCCCGCGACCTGACCGCGCAGGTCGATCTGCGTGCGAGGGCGCAACATTGAGCTTTCACGTTCGCCATTTCCACTTGATTCCTTGTCCATTCATTGGCGCACCTGTCATGAACAAAAACATCACATATGTCAATCACATGAAAGTGAAAAACATCAATGACTAATAGTGTTTAGCCATTATCAAAACCAAGAATACCACAGAACTCATATGACCATAGAATGATGTCGAATGACCCAAGTGACCATATGAACTCAAATGACCATAGGGGCACAACAGAAACTGCAGACTCAGTCTGCAACAAATTGCTGCCACACAGCTTGACCAGGGGAACAACCTCCCCTCTTCCTCCCAACCGGAGGGACACCCCAAGTGACTCCCAGCCACTTGGAAACCAGAGACGCAAGTCTCTCTTCCTCCAGACCAGGAGGGAACACCTAGTCTTGCAACCACAAGACCAGAACCGGAGGACCAATCCTCCCTTCCTCCAAACCAGAGGGAAACCTAGAGACCTAAGTCTCTCTTCCTTTGAAACCCAGAGGGAAGCACAGGTGACACCAAGCCACCTGCAAACTAGAGGTCTCGGACCTCTCTTCCTCCCAACCGGAGGGAACCTGACCTCACACAAGAGAGTCGGAAGAACAATTGTTGAAGGTTTAAAAGGAAAAACAAAAAACGCAGCAACAGAAAGTTGGAAGAGTAAAATGCACAAAGGCTCTCGCAGGAGCTGGCTGGCCTGGATTTGATCCACGGTCCAGCAAGAACTGATCTTCAGTTGAAGCTTCCTTTGCTCTAGCTCTCTCTTCTTCTCACTCTTCTTTTTCTTCTCTTTCGCAGGCTCTCTCTCTGTCTCTTCTTTCTTCTTTCTTCTTCTTCTTTCTTCTTCTTCTGCTCACTGTCGTTCTGCAACTCTATCTCGATCACTCTCTTCCTCTTTCTTATCTGATCTTCCTTTCTTATCTTCTCTTTTCATCTCTTATCAATCTTCTCCAGATGGAGGCGGCTGTGTATTTATAGCTGCAGCAATTAGGGCGTTATCCTCGGATCACGTGCCAGGTGCCAACCTCGGATCACGTGCACTTCAAGGCTTTACGAACAGTACCTGTCACACAACATCAGAAGATATCAGTTGGATGTATATACTTAGTTCAGGCTGTTAACAAAGTGTGTACAGGCAAGATGCAGCTTGAGTGTGTAGACTTGAAGGTTAACAAACGAGTGTACAGACTTCGTGTGAAGAATAGAGTGTATAGACTTGAACACTTAACAATCGAGTGTATAGACTTAAGGCTAACAATCGAGTGTATAGGGTTGAAGGTTAACTGAGTGTATACAGTCTTCACAGAAGGATGTTCAGACTTTAACTACTGAAGAGTATATACTCTGCAAAATAACGTTCAGTTGATGTACAAGCCACAGGCTATATAGACTTCATACAAGACACATGCTGTATGGACTTCGTACAAAACACATGCTGTATAGACTTCGATGCAAAGGCTTAACAACGAGTGTGTAGACTTGAATGCTTGGAAGTATGTATACACTTCGCCTTTGAAGGAGATGCACATATGCTGAAGTGTGTATAGACTTGCTGATCAAAGGAAGATAATGTATAGACTTGGTTGAAGACAATGCAATGTATGGACTTTGATGAACATATGCATTGTATGGACTTAACGACCCAACCGATGTATAGACTTAGAAACAGCAATGAAGCAAGTGTATACAATGTGAGAGAGTGTATAGACTTAGCCAACTTGAGACACTGTACAGACTATGATGCACAAGCAATGCATAGAGTTCGTGATGCCAACAGACAATGACTGTGTAGACTTGTTTTGAACAATGCACGCTATGTAGACTTGCAATGCAAAGGCTGATGTATAGACTTGGTAGTCTGGGGGCGTCGACGCATCAAAGGAAGGGGTCGACGCTTGATGCATGGATGTATGGACTTGAAGATTCGAAGCCCCACAATGTTTAGACTTTAAGATGCATACGCCAAGGCTGTACAGACTTCAAGCTGAACGTGTGTGCTGTGAGCAATGTATAGACATGGTGAGCTACAAAGCACAATGTGTAGACTTGAAAGGGAAAGGGCTGTACAGACTTGAGCTATGCAAGGGCAATCGGATGTATAGACTTCACATGCCAAAACAACTGAACTGTGTACAGACTTGAACAAGCAAAGTCTGTACAGACTTGAAGATTCACGTTGTATAGACTTTGGCAAGAGATTGGCTGTACAGACTTCAACACAGCTGTGATGTACAGGCTTTGACAAAGCAGCGTTGTACAGACTTGATGAAGCTTCAGATGGATGAATGTGTAGACTTCCCAAATGAATGTACAGACTTCAGAAGATGAAGACTCTGTATAGACTTGAGTGCCTGAAACAGTGCTCTGTACAGACTCACCACCGACCAATGTATAGACTTGAAGAAGCTGAGTGAACAACGTATAGACTTCACGTGGAAGCCCAATGTACAGACTTGAGCTATGCAAGCTACAGTACCGATGTGTAGACTTTGGCTAGACAATGCTACAGGGCCGATGTGTAGACTTTGTGAATGTTCAGACTTAAATGCTCGACCAGTGTACAGACTTGCCACCGACCAATGTATGGACTTGAAAGGCTTGAACACGACGATGTGTAGACTTTGGCCAGATCGTAGGGAAAGATATGAATGTATAGGCTTGGCCAGATCGTAGGGAAAGCCGCCAATGTTCAGACTTGATCATCCAGCAGTGTATCGACTTTGTTTCGAGCAACGTAGGTAAAAGATACAATGTATAGACTTTGCACAGGAGTGCCTGAAGCGATGTACAGACTTGGAGTGCCAAAGCCATTGTATAGACTTGGCGTGCCGAAGCCATTGTATAGACTTGGCGAATGGCTTGAAACACAAGGACGCTGCTCGCTGTACAGACTTGATCAAGGCAGCTGAACAATGTACACACTTCCAATGTATAGACTTCTCATGAACAGTCCGATGTGCATACTTCCCTTCGATGCATCTACAGTGCAATGTATTGACTTTGAAGAGTATGTACATGGCGTTGTACAGACTTTGAATGAAGAGCCCAATGTACAGACTTGGCTGCCCCAAGGTAATGTATAGACTTGTAAGACACTCATGCACTGAAGATGTATAGACTCGGAATAAATGAGGCGATGTATAGACTTTGAGGTTCAACTGTGGATGTATAGACTTGGAAGGCTTTGAAGGCGATGTACAGACTCTACCAATGTGTAGACTTTGCCTAAATGCAGTGTGTAGACATGGAGATATGATGCATGAACAGAATGGCGTTGTATAGACTTACAGATCTGGGGGGTCGACCCATCAGGAAAGGGGGGTCGACCCACTACTGTCCAAACAATGCTAAAAGGGTATAGCAGCATCTAACATCAAACAATCCAGATTAAGTGCAATTATGAAATGCATCAACAACTATGAAATGCACCAATGCACATACCACACAGCCTCAGCATGTTCGTTGGTTATGTCATTCAGATAAGATGTGCAATGAAACATGCATATGCAACACAATGCAACACAAATATATTTATATGCAGATTCAAACAGATGATGACTTATAATGTTTGCTATCATTAAAATCACAGGGACATAACAATCTCCCCCTTTTTGATGATGGCAACACTATGAGTCATATTGACTTGATCCAAATATTTCTCCCCCTTTGACTTCAGCAAAAAGACATGAATTGAAAAGGGAAGAATAAGATTGCATAAGATGAGAGAATTATAAACTCCCCCTTTGATGGATAGAACCAATTGTGATGAAGGGAGAATATCAGCAAAAGCACAGGGACACAACAATCTCAAGTAAGGTGACTAGATCTCCCCCTATAAGAAAAGCACTCATCATGACATGGAAGCTCCCCCTGATTGGATGGAGTGAAGTGATGAGCATCCATCAGCAAAACACATGGGTATCCAAGAATTACCACAAGCTGTAATCACAGTGGATAAGTGAGGAGGACAGATTTTCAGTAGCACTCAACAAGGATGAACTATGGTTATCCAAAGAACTGCAAGTACACAGGTTAAACTGAGAGAAGTGCCTCTCATAAATGACAACCAGTCTGAATCAAAACACAGTGATAAAGAGCCATAGGATGAGCAGATTCAACAATTAGTGATAATTGAGATATTGAACTTTTCAGCAAGATACCAACTTCATAGAGCATAATTTTAAGTTCTAGATTCCTCCATTATAGAAGCTTATGAAACCTTGATTGTCAGATATGGTTTAAGAATGATGTAAACCAAAATTTTTCAAAGAGAAATTGTACTCATATCTGAACCAACTCTTAACAAAAAGGAACTACAAGCTCATATAAGATTCTAGTTCAACCAACATCCATCTTACTTAGTTTACTTTCCATGAAAGCTTTAAGAGAAACATAAGTGAATGCACCTGAATTTTAATTGTTCTTTTAGAAATTGATTTACACATATTCAAAAAAAAAAAATTTAATGAACAAGTTTGGTTCATCACCACCTTTTGACGTGGGGAAACACCTTGATCAGAGGCCAGAATCCCCAGTTACTCAGTGTGACAACCGTATTGCTTCTTCCATTTTAGAGAACAGAGGTAGCATTAAAAGTATCTTTGGCATGAGGATACACCTTGATCAGAGGCCAGAATCCCCAGTTACTCAATACACCTATGCCATTGCTCTGCCATATTTTCACAATAATTTCCAATCATCTCTTTAAGCAGAGTTAACCATGGTACTTCATGACACAATCCTTTGGACAGGTTTCTCAGTAACCACAGTCATTGCTCTGTCCATACTTTTACTCAAAATGGATTCAGAACATATTAGATGTTTAGGAACAACCACATACACTATATATCTCAGTCAGCGTAGACATGGATATCAACTTTTCAGATTTCAGAAAGTCTTACATGAATTTACATGAAGCAGACAGTTAAAGTTTATTAAGAGGTTGAAACAGATATTTTCAAGTTCCTTGTGTCCAAACAAGAGTACATAAGACTTAAACCAATTCCAGTTAACAAATGTTCTTAAGCATGTATAATGGAAGGTTCCTCATTAAAGATGTTTTAACTTTTATGAAGTAGTATTCAGGCTGAAGGTTTACTTCATATCTCAGCTCAGTAATTCAAGTGAGAATATTCAACAGACAGCATGGATTCTAAAAAATTGTAGCAAAGGAGCTGCTCTTGAGCATAGAAGTTCAAGTATGACTGAATAGAAGTGAAGCTCTCCTTCAGCAGATTTAGGAGAGACAGACAGATACCTATAAGGTATGAATTCAGATTTTGAACAACTTTAGAAGCAGTCAAGAAATATCATTTGATACCACTTTGTTGATGGAAACACTGACATTGCAAATATGACTAGATGAGTCAAATAGATGGACATGAAGAGTTCAGACAAAGACACTATTGAACGGATTAAGCATGCTATGCAATGACTCCCCCTACCTAAAAACACTGAAACATCCTATATGTCATGAAGACAATGCAGATGATGAATGACTATGCAAGAACAGATTTAACATGCTATGCAGTAAATCTAAAAACAGTTGTGTGATTTCAAGAGCAAGAATAATGCTCCCCCTAAATATGTAATTAACTACATGTATGCACGGGCATGAAGCAAAATATTCACATGAAGATGCAGACATTCTCTGATATGTAAATTTGACCCTTGGTACTTGGTGGAGAACTTGGTCTAAAAGACCATTTCACACAAAGTAAGAACCTCCAGACAGATTTCCTCTGCCCTTTAGTAGCTTACCATTTGATATACCAAAGTGGTCATGCATGATAATGCAATATCAACAGTCCTATATGCATCAGATTTTCAAAGATTGTATGTCAAGTGCATGATTATGTAATACTCATATATGCACTCAGCTCAAGGTATAAATAAGAAAGCCCACAAAGCTCAATGCAAGAGTCAAACCAAACAAAAAGCATGTATGCATGAAACTATGACTTATCAGATCAACCATAAATTTTATTTGAACAGATGTGAAGAATTTACCTGAATGGGGTTTTATCAATTTGGGTGCCTTGGTTTATTTCCCCCCCCCCCTTTTTTTTATTCTTCAGCTTCCAAGGCACACCTGCAAGTTAGCACACTATGTTGCATGGGCAGGTACCCAAACAGTCTTGGGTCCTGCATGGTTAATAGTGACACCTTGAGCAGGTGTACTAAACAACTTTTTAGCATGTAGGTCATCAGATCTCATCAAATAGCAATTGTTCATTGAATGACCTAATGTACCACAATAATAGCAAGATGGAGCAGATTTCATATTTGATTTATGCACATTCTTATTAGCATGATTTCTATGTACATATGCATGAAAATTTCTGTTAACAGAATTAAAATTCTGTTTATCAAAATAAGCCAACCAACAGTCAGCAGCTCTATGGCTTGGCTTCCCACATTCAAAACATGCAAGTGTTTTTCTTTCAAACACAAATCCATTCCTACCAGAAATGTTTCTATTGACAGGGAATTTACTAGATTTATAGTTAAACTTCCTTCCCTGAGCATGCCAACATTGGGCTGCAGTGTGGCCCATCTTGCCACAGTGAAGACACGAGTTAGAATTTCTTCCACCAGCCCTCAACCAGCATTCGGATCTCTTATGACCAAATTTTCCACAATTGAAGCATGTCATATGCTGGTTTATTGAATCAAATTTGTTCTTATTAACAGCATGACTGTTTGCATGAAATTTAGCATGATATGAATGTGATTTTTCCTTATCACTTGCAAACCAGCACTGTGCAATTGTGTGTCCTAATTTACCACAGTGGAAACATTCAATTTTCTTTTTTTGAATTGAAGGATTTCTATCATGAAGTTTTCTAGCAGTCATATCATCCTTCTCCATCAATTTACATTCATGCATCAGATGACCAAATTTATGACAATAATAGCCTGACATTATCTTTTTAGATGCATGTGAATGTATGTGAGAACTGTGATCAACATGCCCTAGTGAACCCTTTTTATTTATTTTCTGTTTTTCAATCTTTTTCTGATTTTTATTCTATTTTTCGGTTTTCTGAACAATGAGCTGTTTATCTTTTGAAGTGGTGGCTACATTCGAAGCTTTTACAAAAGATGTCATCAACTTGCTCTGAAATTCTTTCTTGTTAGCATTATTGTAGCCCAGCCCTTCCTTCCTAGTGTTGATTTTTACACCTAGTAGCTTGTCTAGGTTTTTCTGCCCACTTACGAATTTTGACAAAGAATTGTTCAGATCATTTATTTCAGATTGAAGAGAAGAGACCTGATGTTCATAGTTGACTATATCTTCTTCACAGACCAGAATTTGTTGATGCATCACATCATTCAAAGTTTTAAGGGTATCAATTTCTGATTTCAGTTTGAGCTCAATTTGATTTTCATCAACAGATTTTCCTTTTTCAAATGTCAGCAATCTCTCTGACATGGTGGAGTTCAACTGTTTTAGTTTCTCAATTTCCTCCTTTAGACTAGTGTTCTCCTGCTCAAGTTTATCATCATCAAACAAAACATCAGTTAGGAAACTTGGATATTCTGATTTACAGTTTTCAAAGTTTTCCTGAAACATTAAGTTTGCAACACTAACAGCCTTGAACTCTTCATTGATCAATCT
Source organism: Amorphophallus konjac (assembly GCA_022559845.1). Lineage (NCBI taxonomy): Eukaryota > Viridiplantae > Streptophyta > Magnoliopsida > Alismatales > Araceae > Amorphophallus > Amorphophallus konjac. The sequence continues at coordinate 142,579,786 of CM040120.1, forward strand.
GTTTTCATTCTCAAGACTGATTAGTTTTTGTTCAGATTCCTGACATTGTTTTCCGAGTTTAGTGTTTTCAGATTTAACATGATCAAGTTCTGATTGGATTCCATCTAGTTTTGACACTTGTCTTCTGAGTATTTCATTTTCAGTTTTCAGAATTTCAGGATTTTCAAGATTTTCAGTTCCAGAAATAGGATCCCCTTGACTTATTAACTTCTTTATCATACTTTTATTCTTCTTCCACAATTTTTCATGGGAGTGTAACAAATTAGCATAGGCATCTTCCCAGTCATCTAAAGTATAACTATCGAAAGGGTTGATTACCTCTTCAGCATCTTCAAATTCATCTTGATCAGTGCTATGGTCGCTCTTATCAGCCATCAGGCAGCTGTCCTCATTCATCCTCTGAGCTAGCTTCAACTGATCCAAAATGTCCTTAGCGGACCTGCAGTCATAAAAACAAGAATGTAGAGCCTTGTCAGTAGCTTCTTTCATTAATCTCAAAACTTTCTGATTCTCTCCATTTCTTGATCTGTCACTTTTAGTCCATTTGGACTCTTCCTGTGGCAGTCTATGAGGACCATGTGAAATTAACTTCCACAGATCCGGATCCATCAAATTCACATAGTTATGTAGACTGCTAACCCATGAGTTAAAGTTAGAGCCATTAAAAACCGGTGGAGAACCCATTGATTAAATCGGCAAGTAGATTAATGCAGCAGAGAGTAAATTCAGAAATGCACCAAAGACAACAGGATCCTCTGCAGATCGTTGGATCTGATCAGATAGAGAACCGCTCTGATACCAATTCATAGGATGCAAGGCCTGGATACAGAGGGGGGGTGAATGTATCCTTCTCCAAATATCGCCCAATTAAAACTCTAATGCTCAAGTATGCGGAATTAAAAGCAGTTGATGAAATGTGCTGAAAATACTTAGAAGGAACTCAGCAAGACAACACAAATCTATTAGCCCTCACACGCTCCTAAGCTAACATCTAAAGATCGCAGCAGAGAAAATAACATATAGGGAAAAAACAAACCACAAGAGAACACCAAGATTTTTTAGGTGGTTCGGTCTAAAGACCTACGTCCACCCCTCACTCCAAACCGGAGTGAGGCTTCCACTAGCTAGGCTAGAAACTGCAGACTCAGTCTGCAACAAATTGCTGCCACACAGCTTGACCAGGGGAACAACCTCCCCTCTTCCTCCCAACCGGAGGGACACCCCAAGTGACTCCCAGCCACTTGGAAACCAGAGACGCAAGTCTCTCTTCCTCTAGACTAGGAGGGAACACCTAGTCTTGCAACCACAAGACCAGAACCGGAGGACCAATCCTCCCTTCCTCCAAACCAGAGGGAAACCTAGAGACCTAAGTCTCTCTTCCTCTAAAAACCAGAGGGAAGCACAGGTGACACCAAGCCACCTGCAAACTAGAGGTCTCGGACCTCTCTTCCTCCTAACCGGAGGGAACCCGACCTCACACAGGAGAGTCGGAAGAACAATTGTTGAAGGTTTAAAAGGAAAAACAAAAAACGCAGCAACAGAAAGCTGGAAGAGTAAAATGCACAAAGGCTCTCGCAGGAGCTGGCTGGCCTGGATTTGATCTACGGTACAGCAGGAACTGATCTTTTGTTGAAGCTTCCTTTGCTCTAGCTCTCTCTTCTTCTCACTCTTCTTTTTCTTCTCTTTCGCAGGCTCTCTCTCTGTCTCTTCTTTCTTCTTCTTCTTTCTTCTTCTTCTGCTCACTACCGTTCTGCAACTCTATCTCGATCACTCTCTTCCTCTTTCTTATCTGATCTTCCTTTCTTATCTTCTCTTTTCATCTCTTATCAGTCTTCTCCAGATGGAGGCGGCTGTGTATTTATAGCTACAGCAATTAGGGCGTTATCCTCGAATCACGTGCCAGGTGCCAACCTCGGATCACGTGCACTTCAAGGCTTTACGAACAGTACCTGTCACACAGACATCAGAAGATATCAGTTGGATGTATATACTTAGTTCAGGCTGTTAACAAAGCGTGTACAGGCAAGATGCAGCTTGAGTGTGTAGACTTGAAGGTTAACAAACGAGTGTACAGACTTCGTGTGAAGAATAGAGTGTATAGACTAGAACACTTAACAATCAAGTGTATAGACTTAAGGCTAACAATCGAGTGTATAGGGTTGAAGGTTAATTGAGTGTATACAGTCTTCACAGAAGGATGTTCAGACTTTAACTACTGAAGAGTATATACTCTGCTGAATAACGTTCAGTTGATGTACAAGCCACAGGCTGTATAGACTTAATACAAGACACATGCTGTATAGACTTCGTACAAAACACATGCTATATAGACTTCGATCCAAAGGCTTAACAACGAGTGTGTAGACTTGAATGCTTGGAAGGATGTATACACTTCGTCTTTGAAGGAGATGCACATATGCTGAAGTGTGTATAGACTTGCTGATCAAAGGAAGATAATGTATAGACTTGGTTGAAGACAATGCAATGTATGGACTTTGATGAACATATGCATTGTATAGACTTAACGACCCAAGCGATGTATAGACTTAGAAACAGCAATGAAGCAAGTGTATACAATGTGAGAGAGTGTATAGAGTTAGCCAACTTGAGACACTGTACAGACTATGATGCACAAGCAATGCATAGACTTCGTGATGCCAACAGACAATGACTGTGTAGACTTGTTTTGAACAATGCACGTTGTGTAGACTTGTAATGCAAAGGCTGATGTATAGATTTGGTAGTCTGGGGGCGTCGACGCATCAAAGGAAGGGGTCGACGCATGATGCATGGATGTATAGACTTGAAGATTCGAAGCCCCACAATGTTTAGACTTTAAGATGCATACGCCAAGGCTGTACAGACTTCAGGCTGAACGTGTGTGCTGTGAGCAATGTATAGACATGGTGAGCTACAAAGCACAATGTGTAGACTTGAAAGGGAAAGGGCTGTACAGACTTGAGCCATGCAAGGGCAATCGGATGTATAGACTTCACATGCCAAAACAACTGAACTGTGTACAGACTTGAACAAGCAAAGTCTGTACAGACTTGAAGATTCACGATGTATAGACTTTGGCAAGAGATTGGCTGTACAGACTTCAACACAGCTGCGATGTGCAGGCTTTGACAAAGTAGCGTTGTACAGACTTGACGAAGCTTCAGATGGATGAATGTGTAGACTTCCCAAACGAATGTACAGACTTCAGAAGATGAAGACTCTGTATAGACTTGAGTGCCTGAAACAGTGCTCTGTACAGACTCGCCACCGACCAATGTATAGACTTGAAGAAGCTGAGTGAACAACGTATAGACTTCACGTGGAAGCCCAATGTACAGACTTGAGCTATGCAAGCTACAGTGCCGATGTGTAGACTTTGGCTAGACAATGCTACAGGGCCGATGTGTAGACTTTGTGAATGTTCAGACTTAAATGCTCGACCAGTGTACAGACTTGCCACCGACCAATGTATGGACTTGAAAGGCTTGAACACGACGATGTGTAGACTTTGGCCAGAACGTAGGGAAAGATATGAATGTATAGGCTTGGCCAGATCGTAGGGAAAGCCGCCAATGTTCAGACTTGATCATCCAGCAGTGTATCGACTTTGTTTCGAGCAACGTAGGTAAAAGATACAATGTATAGACTTTGCATAGGAGTGCCTGAAGCGATGTACAGACTTGGAGTGCCAAAGCCATTGTATAGACTTGGCGTGCCGAAGCCATTGTATAGACTAGGCGAATGGCTTGAAACACAAGGACGCTGCTCGCTGTACAGACTTGATCAAGGCAGCTGAACAATGTACACACTTCCAATGTATAGACTTCTCATGAACAGTCCGATGTGCATACTTCCCTTCGATGCATCTACAGTGCAATGTATTGACTTTGAAGAGTATGTACATGGCGCTGTACAGACTTTGAATGAAGAGCCCATTGTACAGACTTGGATGCCCCAAGGTAATGTATAGACTTGTAAGACACTCATGCACTGAAGATGTATAGACTCTGAATAAATGAGGCGATGTATAGACTTTGAGGTTCAACTGTGGATGTATAGACTTGGAAGGCTTTGAAGGCGATGTACAGACTCTACCAATGTGCAGACTTTGCCTAAATGCAGTGTGTAGACATGGAGATATGATGCATGAACAGAATGGTGTTGTATAGACTTGCAGATCTGGGGTGTCGACCCATCAGGAAAGGGGGGTCGACCCACTACTGTCCAGATAATGCTAAAAGGGTATAGCAGCATCTAACATCAAACAATCCAGATTAAGTGCAATTATGAAATGCATCAACAACTATGAAATGCACCAATGCACATACCACACAGCCTCAGCATGTTCGTTGGTTATGTCATTCAGATAAGATGTTCAATGAAACATGCATATGCAACACAATGCAACACAAACAGATTTATATGCAGATTCAAACAGATGATGACTTATAGTGTTTGCTATCATCAAAATCACAGGGACACAACAATATGATCAGAGATAATCTGAGCCACTTCATGACTTAAGTATTCTCCATTTCTTTGATAGAGCACTCAGTTTCTCGGTGTTTACTCAGTCATTGCTCTGCCATTTTTACTTTTCATACGATTGTCCTTTTTATTTTTCAGAAAGACTTGTTTAAAGACAATACACAAACTCAGTTTTCTCTACCAAGATTTCATCAATTTAGCAGATTTCAGATACAAGAAAAAACTTTATCAAGCCTGTAATGAGACAAGGGTTGAGAGCGATTATCAGTTATCAACATTCCTATTTACTGAATGCAGTCTCTTGATTCTAAAGATTATTAAATTTAAACCATCAGTTCATTCAAGAATCAATCAAAATTCATATAATAGAAGATGTCTGATTTCTATTGCTTAAAATTTTGAACTTATTATCAGACTGTCATTATGTCAGAACTCAAGATATGGAATGATCATATGAGAGCTCATAAAATTTGTATCAGAACCAGCAAGTTGTATGAGAGAAAAATAAGGTCTGAACTCCAAAGGGGTTGGAGTGGAGGAGATCCGAGTGACAGATAGATAGACATGCTCAATACTCCCCCTAACACTATGTAGCAAGCACAGACATTTTCTTATTCTTAGAAAACTCCCCATGTCTATATGCATCTTTATTTAATTATTCAACCACAGTTATGCATGCATTTCTAGACATACCATCATGAAGTAGAATGCGGTGCAATCACCTGTCCTACATACATGATTGTACAGAAATTTAGATGTGAATGCATGACATGTAGTGAAGTCTAATTAAATGAAATGAAATGCAGTGCTGAGACACACTATTGATTCAGGGTGCTTGGTGGAGGTTAATCCTCAACACATGGTTATGGGCTTTCAGACAGACTGAATCTGTCATTCCATCTCATAGCATTTGAAAAACCTCTGAAACCAAGATACCTAATGTGTGAATTTAATGAAGTGATCACAAAAAAAGATCTGAGTTTTTATTCACAAACAGTTAACAGACAATCATTGAACATATCAGATCATTTATTTAGAGCAGTGAGTTATGAACTGCACAAGAGTTTCAAGCATGTAACAAAGATGAGCACAACAATGAAGGTGTCAACATTTGACAAAGCATTTCCAAGATGATGTCGACTCACTGTGTTGACACTTCCAATCAAGACAATTAATAGGTGCAGCAAAGAATGTATCAAAGAGAATCAGAGATATCCAGAGTTCCATCAGACATATTGATTTTAAACAACCAACTCCCCCTCAGTAAATGCACAAACGGAACACAATTAAATTCAGATTCAAGAAGAGTAACAGTTATAGAGAATTTAAAACAGATAGAAATTCAAAGAATGTACACGTTTTCAGCAAGTGACGCTCCCCCTTAACAAAAATATGAGTAGCAAGAAGCATACAGAGTGTATAAAAGAATCTTGTAGTCATTCAGTTTGAGCTAATAATCAAGGAATAGCAGATGAACAAGATTTTCAGAAATTGTTAAGCTCAAAGATATGACAAAGATAGTCAAGAGAACAAGGTCAAACAATTTTCCAAGAAGAAGATGAACTCTAGTAATTTCAGAATAGATATAGGCAGATGAGACCACCTAACAGTGTAGACTCCTGTATGAGCACAGATAGCAGGATGTTTAGGGAAATGGCTATTCAGTGTTGATTTCGGTTGACCGAAATAGGTAGTTTGGTCGACCGAACTAGACAGTCATAGAATAAAACATAGCCATGCAGATCAAAACTAGTTAAAAATGCTCTCCCTGACTAACAGACTATATGACAAAATCTTCCTGAAAGGATTACCAAACACTTGAATGGATTTAGGCAAGACATGACGAAGAAGACATAGAGGAACACAAGTATATGAAATATACTCCCTCTGACAGTATGCAATCATTAAATCTTTTTGGCATTTTCAATGTAATGAAATGCAATCTATTTGAAATCACCATATGCATGATAACAAATATAGAAACTCCCCCTATCTGTATGCCATATGTGACAACTCTGAATGCAGCATATGTAATGACTGCTCTATATGCAGTTTGACCCATGGTGTTTGGTGGAGGACTTAGTCCAAAGGACCATCTCACACATAGTAAGAACTTCCAGATAGATGACATCTACCTTTTGGTAACTTACCAGTTGATACACCATAATGGTCATGCAAAATAGTGCAATACACAATGCAGTCCTATGTGCATCTTGAATTGACAATATGCTAAACATATGCAAATGTGAATATGTGTGCATGTCATATATGTAGATGAGCATTTTATGTATAAGACAACATGCAGGTATCAAATTCCAGCCATTCAGATTTTTAAGAGTGCAAGACAATTCAATTGAATATGCATATGAGCAAGTATATGCTGACATGAGAGTCCATGCATTTAGATTTATTTCATCTCCCTCTCATCAAGCAACTAGCTGAAACACAATTAAATGTCAACATATAAATGCATGTAGATGAGAAATGAATTTTAACATATATTCAATGAATATGTGCACAAACAGTTCAATATCTGAATGTGATGCAGATTTCAAAGAGATTAACAATATGTATGCATGAAAGTTTAACAGATCACACATGATATGCAACTACCTAAAAGAATATTCTAAGGAATTCAAATGAATAAACCTGTAATGTGCAGATGTGGGGTTTTACCATACTCAGGTGCCTTGGCTTATTGAACCCCCTTTTTATTTCCTTCCAAGGCACACCTGCAAAATAGCCTTTATTTCGCACAAGCAGGTACCCAAGAGGTCTTGGGTCCTGAATTAACAATGACACCTTTAGCATGTGTTCTAAATAATTTTTGTGCATGAAGGTCATCAAATCTCATCAAGTAGCAATTATTCATTGAATGACCTATCTGACCACAGTAATGGCATGATGCAGCATATTTCAAATTCTTTTTATGCAAATTACTGTTGTCATAAATCTCTGTGTCTTTGCATGAAAATTTTTGTTAACAGAATTAAGATTCTGTTTACCAAAGCTAGCATGTTCATTATAACCTGCCAGCCAACAGGTTGCAGCCCTATAACCTGGCTTTCCACATTCAAAACATGTAATAGATTTTTCTTTAAAACCAGATTTATTCCTATCAAAAACACTTTTATTTACAGGGAATTTACCAAGTTCAGAAATCAATCTATTTTCCTGAGCATGCCAACAGTCCTTGACTATGTGGCCATGATTTCCACATTCAAAGCACATAATGTGCTTTCTTCTAGAATTAAAATCATTTCTATCAAAAATATTTTTATTAACATGGAAATTAGCAAATCCAGAATGAACTTTCTTCCCCTGAGCATGTCAACATTGAGCAGCAATGTGGCCTAATTTTCCACAATTAAAACATTGAAGTTTCTTTTTATGAGTTGCATGATTTTTAGCATGGAACAGTTTATCATACACTCCAACAGCAGACAGGTCATCTATTTCCATTAGCCTACATTCATGCATGAGATGACCTATTTTATGACAATAAAAATATTGAAGCCTTTTGGTTTGAACAGAAGAAGATTTCTTAGCATGTTGATTGTCGTCATTCTTCTCCAGTGTTTTCTTTTTCAGTTTTATTTTCTTATTTTCTTGAGCAGCAGCTTGTTTAGGGGATGAGGTAGAAGTGCTAGCTATGTCTGAGCTACGCACAAAAGTTGTATAAAGTTTATTCCTCATTCCCTACTTAACTTAAAAATTACTGCCTTTCTTCATGCAGTTATCTGTGGATACAACATTCTGCTTCTCTTGATTAGCAGATTCAGACAGAGACTTGTTTAAATCCAAAATCTCATTTTTAAGAGAAAAGATGAGCAGTTCAAAAGTTGTCACTTTTTCATTAAGCATGGCATTGATGTTTTTGTGACTATTAATCTCTTCCATCAATGCACTCATCCTCTCATATTCATTTTCAGATATATTCTTTCCCTTTTCAAGCATTAGAAGCTTATCAGATATGGCAGTATTCAGAAGCTTCAATTCTTCATTTTCTTTCATTAGCTTTTCCTTTTGAACTAGTTCAATTTTTAAAATCTGATCTTCAAGAGATAGTTCTTGTTTCTGTTTAGATTCTGATTTTTCTAGGTTTCTCTGTAGTTCCACATTAACAGCTTTAATAGCATCAAGTTTCTCAGAGATTACTTCATTTTCTTCTTGCAGTCTTTCAAGTTTTTTAATTTTATTTTCTAAGGATGCCGTGTGTATCTCATAGTTAGCAATCTCTTGTTCACTACAATTAACACATTCACTCAAAACTTTATTTGCAGTTTTGTGCTTCTCAATTTCTTGTTCCAGTTTCTCATTTTCTTTTCTTAGAGAGTCAATTAATCCTTCTTGGATTTTCAGTTTAGATTGAAGGTCATCATTCAAATTCTTTACAGAAGTACATTTATCACAAGAATTTTCAATCTTCTTTATTTCAACTTTCAATTGTTCATTTTTAGACCTCGATGACTTTATGTCTGATGTCATGACCTTTCTCATTTTTCTTCTTTTCAGACTTGATAGACTTATACTTATCTAACAGACCATTGTACAGAATCATTAAATCATCAAAAGTGAGTTCATCGGATTCAGTACTTACCTGTGATGATGTCTCCTCCTGTTGATCACTGCTGTGATCACTCCGGTTGACCATCAAGCATTGATCCTCTTGCTTCTCATGAGCGGATATGACTCTGTCCATGATCTCTTTTCCAGATGTACATCCTATAGTACATGGAAACTTTTCAATGTTAACTGAGTTTCTCATAATGTTAAAGACAGTAGCATTCTCACTGCCTTTTATCCTATCCTCTCTAGACCATATGGTCTTATTCTAAGGTACTTTATGTGGGCCTTTTGATACAAGACTCCATAGATTTGGATCAATGGAGTTCAGGTGAACAGATAGGCCGCCTAACCATTTGTTGAAGTTAGAACCATCAAAAATAACAGAAAATGCCATTGAAGAAATAACTGAATAAGTTTAGATCAAAAAAATCTAAAAAATAAGATGACAAATGCACCGAACTAAAAATAGCAAAGCACCACACAAACTAGCAGGATCCTCTGCAGATCGTTGGATCTGGAAGTCAGAGACCCGCTCTGATACCAATTGTTAGGGTGCAAGGTCCGGATTCAGAGGGGGGGTGAATGAATCTCCCCTATAAAAATTGCCAATTAAGACTATAACTCGAGAATAGTTGCGGAACTTAAACTCAGATGGATTAAGTGAATAAATTACTCTCCAGAAACAAATAGAAGATTAGATAGACCTTGCTCTTGATCAACTCTATGAAAGCTGGAGAGATGACTCAGTTCACGTATTCAAAATAACTCTCTCAAGGCCAGTAATCAATGAAAGGCGTCTAGGCAAAATTCTCTCTAGATAGAAAGATCAGACTTATATGAACGATCCTAAGCATGCATCTAGCGGAATCAAAGTAGACGATTAAACCACAGCACACAAAGGATTTTTAGGTGGTTTGGTCCTCCAGACCTACATCCACCCCGCACTCAACCCGAGTGTGGATTCCTACTGATACACAGCTTAACTCACTGGGCATCACAGCTTGCCTACAACCGCTGAGCAACACAACTTGCTGTCCGAGGTATCCACCTCGCCCGCTGAGCCTCACAGCTTGCTGTCCAGAGAAATAGATTCTCTGCAACCACTGACACACAGCTTGAAAGAAAGGATTAAAAGAAAATAAAAGATAAAAATCATAGCACCGAAAAGCTGGAAATGAAACACAAAATGTAGCTCTCGCAGGAGCAGGTCTGGCTTGAATCTGATCCAAATGCCAGGAGGACAGATCTTCAACGAAGGCTTCAATTTCCTCTCCTCGAGCTCTCTATTCCTCTCACTCTTTCTTTCGAAGTCTCTCTTTCTCAGCACTCTCACACTATGCATTCTATTCTGCTCTTCTCTGCAGCTCTCACCCTTCTTTTCTACTGCTTCTCTGTTCGTCTCACTCTTCTTTTCTACTTCTTCTCTGTTCGTCTCACTCTTCTCTTCTCTGTTGCTCTCGCTCTAATTCTGCCGTCCTCTATTTTCTAATTCTCTCTATCTCTTCAAGCTCTCTGCTCCTTCATCACTTTTGAACTGGGCGATGGGCTCTCCTTTTATAGACTACAGGAACTAGGCGCGTGGGTGCCACAATTCTCGCCTAAAATTCAAGCAAATCTGATCCAGAACTTTCCATGTGTCACCATCACATTACCGCTGCTTTACACATGGCAAGATCCCCTGGTATCAACCTGCCTTGGATCACGTGCTGATTACTTAGTACTTAAATTTCATGTGAGATGAGCCGCAGGTTGCTCAGTTAGTGCTCGATCATATAGCTGACCTGGCATAATATCAGACATGTTATAAGCCATTTGATAATATACAAAGACCTAAAAACATGCACTGACTTGTAGCAAGAGTAAACATGACATACACTGACTTATGTCTGCATAAGACACATCATGCACAGACCTTAAGTGTGCGAGATAAAAACCAGCACTGACATTACATGCATGAAATAAAGAAACGTGCACCTACCTTATATTCCTTAGCACATACGTTGTGTAGCTCAAACGTAGGTAAAGATAGGAATGCACTGACGTTGATCCTTTGAAACCAAACCTTGCACCGACCGTGCTACTATGTATATGCCTTAGACCTAGACATGCACCGACCGTGTGTCTGCTTTAGACACAACCTACACCGACCTTAATATATGCCTTAGATGAATCATGAGATGCATGCATGCATTGAGACGCAGAATGAGACGCAGTTCATTAGTGCATGAGACGCAAACACGGTCGCAGGTGTGCATGAGACGCTAACAGAGATGCAACACCATTAGTGCATGAGACACTAACAGAGACGCAAGACCATTAGTGCATCAGACGCAGGCGAGAGAGAGACGCTAGGACTGGCGCCAAAGACGCAGCATGAGACGCAGGCTACAGGAATGTGCACGGACCTATACATGAGTGTGTCACAATATGCACCGACTCAGTTAAGGATAAAACTGAAACATGCACTGACTTTGTGTACCCATGAGACACAAAATAGCACCGTCTTGGAGATATTTGTGCACAGACTTTTTGTGAGGGAGAAAAACATGCACAGACTTATAGAAGACTATACTAACACTGACTAAGTTGATTTCATCAAAATAATCAATGCTACAGGCATCAATACAAAGTCAACAGTGAATTCAGTAAGTCAACCCAGTCAATTAAACTGATGCCAGTCATTCAAAACACACAGACTCCTAACAACTCCTAATAGAAATTATGTCCAGAGGAGTCAGATTATTCTTCCCCAGACATCATCAAATCAGGATGCACAACAATCTCCCCATTTTTGATGATGGCAACAGTTTATATTAGATGTATTTTGATGAAAAGCATTCAGTCCAAACATGTAGTCTTTTAACATGCAATGTAGGCTAATGCAGATGAACATGCAGACATAATGCAACACAATGCCAAATGACCTATGCAGCACAGTACCAAATGCCAAAGTCTAAAACCAAAATATAGACAGTACCAAATGATCTATGCAGCACAGTACCAAATGCCAAAGTCTGGAACCAAAATACAGACAGGTCTCTCCCCCTTTGACATCAGCAAATAGGAAGGGAGGTAGACAGAGAGTAGACTCAGAAATGATCTCCCCTTTTGCTACAACAGATATACACTCCCCCCTTCTAAAGTAATCTCCCCCTTTGACAACAACAAGGAAGAAGAATTATCAATAGGACATTAACTCAGAGAGTGGAGGTGGAAGTATATCAACAGAGAGAAATCTGACTGACACCCTATTTAATAGTTCAGAACTAAGCATTACAAAGCTCTGAGTCTTCAGATATATGAATCAATACAGTGTATTCTTGATAGATTTCTGGTTTAAATGTGATAAAGCTTAGAATCCATATACTTCATTCATTGGATAAGTTTGTTGTTCCTGATAATATCAATAAACCAGTATCACATTAATCATGTGAGATATGTTTAACTGTATCTTACTCTTGGAAAATCAGTGATAATTTTTGGGAGTGACCAAGGTATGTATTGAAGTTAAACAATATGACACATCTGAATTTTATTTGAGGAACAGTATTTTAACTATATGGACCTTGTAGTTTGCGGTACTTCATGACATAAGTGTTTTCCATTTCTTTGATGGAGCGCTTAGTTTTTCAGTGCTTACAATTTTTTATCATATGATCAGAGATAATCTGAGCCACTTCATGACTTAAGTATTCTCCATTTCTTTGATGGAGCACTCAGTTTCTCGGTGTTTACTTAGTCATTGCTCTGCCATTTTTACTTTTCATACGATTGTCCTTTTTATTTTTCAGAAAGACTTATTTAAAGACAATACACAAACTCAGTTTTCTCTACCAAGATTTCATCAATTTAGCAGATTTCAGATACAAGAAAAAACTTTATCAAGCATGTAATGAGACAAGGGTTGAGAGCGATTATCTGTTATCTACATTCCTATTTACTGAATGCAGTCTCTTGATTCTAAAGATTATTAAATTTAAACCATCAGTTCATTCAAGAATCAAACAAAATTCATATAATAGAAGATGTCTGATTTCTATTGCTTAAAATTTTAAACTTATTATCATATTGTCATTATGTCAGAACTCAAGATTTGGAATGATGATATGAGAGCTCACAAAATTTGTATCAGAACTAGCAAGTTGTATGAGAGAAAAATAAGGTCTGAACTCCAAAGGGGTTGGAGTGGAGGAGATCCGAGTGACAGACAGATAGACATGCTCAATACTCCCCCTGACACTATGCAGCAAGCACAGACATTTTCTTATTCTTAGAAAACTCCCCCTATCTATATGCATCTTTATTTAATTATTCAACCACAGTTATGCATGCATTTCTAGACATACCATCATGAAGTAGAATGCAGTGCAATCACCTTTCCGCAGTAGGATGAAATTTCTTTATGGGGGGAGGGCTGTAATGCCCCGGGTTTTTTGTATATTTTTCGGATCAGAATCCGTGGGCTTCGGATCATCTTTCCGCGGGTTGCGGAGCGTGTCTGAGTGAGCTTCGGACTTTTATATCAGATTGTCGGACCCATTGGCGGTATGTTCGTGGATTTCCTTGGGTCCGTGGCATTGTGAGGAGCATGCCGATAATTTTCTGGAATTTTTAGAGCGCCTTTGTGGGTCCCAGGTCGCGTTTTAGGTTTTACGCGTGTTTTTGGCTATCGGACCTTCGGAACCCCGTGTAGGGTGAACCGGCAGTGTTCTCCGACTTCGGGACGTTACCACTACGTTGTGCATTTTTCGAGGATCGCGGGGAGTATTTTTCCTATTTTTTGATATTTTTTGGAATTTCTAGATTTTCTTATAAACAACCCCCCTCACCCCCTCTCTCTTTCTCACTCTCTCTCGTCTCTCTTTTTTTTTTCAAAAAAACCTTGCCTAGTGTTGGATGGGAGAGTGCACCCTTTACCAGAGGTAAAGAGAAAGCCACTCCACCATTCAGAGACTAGGAGGTAAATTTTATTAAAGGTCAAATGAAATTCAATTACATCAAACGAATACTGGGCATACCCAGTTTATCTAAACGAGCTGCTCCCTTTATAGAGGAAGGAAGCTCCTCATAAGAAAAGAAAGAGTTACATTTGGTGGAGCATGCTAACGAAGCAAGAGAATCAGCAACCTTGTTCCCTTCCCTGTAGACATGAGCAATTGTATCATTCTCGGTAAGAAGATCCCAGATCTCTCTAGCATAGGAAAGAATGGACCATGGGCAATGGATTTCCTTTTTGATAATTCGAACTAAGGAATTGTTATCACATTCAACCTGGACTGACTTAACATCAATGGTATGATGGTACTTGATGCCATCAATCAAAGCACGAGCCTCAGCAATAATACTATTAGCCCTGCCATAGAAATGAGAGAAGGCAAGAATAGTGTTGCCTTTGCCGTCTCTAATAACACCGCCTCCACCAGAGTCACCATTACTTTTGCACGCACCATCAGTGTTAAGCTTGAGCGAAGGTCAGGGGGGGCAAATCCATTTGATAGCCTTCAGCTGTGGGCAAACAGTCAACCGAATGTTAAGTCCAAATTCCACCAAAAGTTTCCTCTTAGTATTGTCAGACTCCTTTAGGTTGGCAACTGCACATATATTCTTTACTTGAAAGATAATGTGATGGAGCAGCCAGTTCTTAGAGGTGCGTTTACCATCATATTTTGCTGCATTCCTTACTTTCCATATCACCCAAAGACCATAACCAATTACAGCAAGGATGAATAAACCATGGGCTGAATTTTGATGCATATTAACAATATTTTGAAACATGAAAGATCTCACAGAATTGACATTCATGTCCAGCCCAAGAAATCTGAAATAAGACCAAATATGATTAGCTAAGTCACTTTGCAAGAATAAATGGTTGATATTTTCCTCTCGATGCAAACTGCAGCAGCAACATTTGGAGCATATATGCACACCCACCCGCTGAACATTATTATCAGTGGGAAGAGCATTTAGAACAGTCTTCCAAAGGTGGACTGATATTTTGGTGGGGAGCCATTTTGACCATATCCGAGTCCAGGGGAAAACAAAGTGATTGGAATTTATGCTAGAGAGCACCTGATAAGTAGAAGCCACCGTGCAATTCCCAGTAGAAGAAAGGCTCCAATCCTGAAAATCAGAATTCTGGGATAGTTTAAAACTCCCAATTACAGATTTGATAGGATCTGGAACCATTCTATCCACCAGATCATAGCTGTCATTTGAATGGCGCATCAAATAATCATTTACAGTAATGCTGGTATTTGGGATGCTAGACGCTGGAACATAGTCAGCTAACCTTTGGTTCCCTATCCAGATGTCCAACCAGAAATAAGTGTTGTTACCATCTCCAACTACCACTTTTTTGTGTTGAATGATAAGATCCTTTGCCTTTATCCAGCTCCTTCTATTAAAGCCATTCATGTTTTTAAAATGAACCTCACTAAGATAGCGCTGCCCAATGTACTTGGCTCTGAAGAAATTTGCCCAAAGGGAATTAGAGAACAAAGCATTCCACAGCATCTTAACTCTAAGAGCAGTGTCCATTAGTCTGAGTGACATAATGCCAAGGCCACCTTGGGATTGAGGTCGGCATATGGTCTGCCATGTTATCCAGTGTCTTTTTTTCCCATTCATAGAAGAACCCCAGAAGAAGTTTGTAAATAATTTATCCAGGAATGAATGAGTACCTGAGTGCAGCGGAGAGGAGGACAATGTATATATAGGAATAGAAGACAAAACATGTTTGATGAGTATCAATTAGCTCCCTGGGATAATAAACTAGATTTCCACCCTGCAATTCTATTCTGAATAGAACTAATAATACCAGCAAAGAAAACCTTTTTCCTTCTACCAAGCATTAAAGGAAAGCCCAAGTACTTGTGTGGAAAAGCATGTTTGGAAAAACCAGTGCAGACCTGAATACGATTTGCAACTGACAAGTGAACCTTGGGATGAAGAAAAAAACCACTTTTACTTACATTGATTAACTGACTCGAGGCTCTTTCATAGCTTTTGAGCACTTTGAGCAAATTCCTAACTGACACAATTCTAGCTTTACTAAAGAGTAAAGTGTCATCAGCAAACAATAAGTGAGAAATAGATGGGCATCGGCTGGGCCCTGAGAACCACTCTACCCTGCCAGAGGAGTAAGCCTCCTTCAAAGATCTACTTAAGGACTCTTCAGCAATGATAAAAAGTGAAGAGGCAACCGGGTCTCCTTGCCTGACACCTCTGGATGACTTGAAAAAATCGGCAGAATCACCATTCAATAGAACTGAGAACCAACAGTTGCTTACCATCTTCTCAATCAAATTAATAAATGAAATGCTGAAGCCAAACTTGTGTAGAACTGCAAATAAGAAGTCCCACTCTAATCTATCATAGGCCTTGGCCATGTCAAGTTTGAACATGATATTATGTCCTCTGGTTTTCCTACCTAATTCATTGGTTAATTCTTGAGCTAAAGTAATGTTCTCAATGATATGTCTACCCTTTACAAAAGCTGTCTGTTCCAAAGAGATAATCTTAGGTAGAATGGGAGCCAACCTTTTATTTACAATAGTGGAGATAATTTTATAGAAGAAATTGCATAGACTAATTGGTCTGTAATCCGAAATATCTGTTGCCTGGGCCTTCTTAGGGATGAGAGCTATTAGGGTAGAAGTAACACTTCTAGGGAAAGGGTTCTGGGAGGTAAAAGCCTCTTTTACAGCACTACCAACCAAGCCACCAATAATGGGCCAAGTAGTTTGATAAAAAGAACCAGTAAGACCATCGGGACTTGGAGCACTATCTGGAGATAAGGAAAAAATTGCTTCATAAATTTCCTCATCAGTTGGGGCAACACAAAGCAGATTATTGTCATCCTGATTTAGAAGTCTAGGTATGTGCTGCAGTGAAGATTCATCAATATAATGATACTGTGAGCTGAAAGCTTTTTCAAAATGTGAGGCTGCAATGTCCTTCATTTCACCATGATCAGAAGTTAGAGAACCAACGGAATTTCTAAGCTGAGTGATACTATGTTTATGCCTCTTGGCCATGGTTGAAGCATGAAAAATTTTTGTATTTCTATCTCCCTCAAGAAGCCATCGGATCCCTGACTTTTGTCTCCAAAATATTTCCTGCTGAAGAAGTCTGTTAGAATGAATGGTCTTGGCCTGCTCCAGAATTGCATAATTATTCTCCGTGGGTTGAAGATCATAGGAGTGCTCTACTTTAAGGACATCATCCTCGGCTACCATAAGATTCAAATGGACATTCCCAAATGTGTTCTTATTCCAGCTCCGAAGCATGTTCCTCATGTGCTTTAACTTCAGGTACAGGGTAGTCATTACAGAAGAAGCCAACGAGCTACTGTTCCAGCATAACTGAACATCTCCAAGGAATTTATCATGCACTGTCCACATTTTCTGAAAGCAGAATCTACTCTTAAATTTGATCTGAGAAAGTGATTTCACCAATAAAGGGGCATGGTCGGATGCTTATCTGGATAAGTGCTCAACATAAAAAGGAAAATGAATCAACCAATCGGAATTTGTGAGCACCCTATCCAATCTGGCCCAGATACCCTTACTCCCAGCTTGGTTGTTATGCCAAGTGAATTTGGAGCCCAAAAAACCAGCAGCTACCAAAGAACAGTCAGACACACACTGTTGGAAATCCGAAATTGCACCCATATTTGGAGGATTGCCACCCAACTTTTCATTAGAGTTCAGAATGCAATTAAAATCCCTAGCTACAAGCCATGGTCCAGTAATAATAGCATGAATGAAGTTTAATGAAGCCCACAAAGCCTGTCTTTTAGTAACAGAACATTTAGCATAAACGAATGTTAAATGGAAAACATGAGAAGTAGGGTTAGTTTGACTGATGGTGATTTGCTGTTCATCTCTTCTCATAATGAGAAAATCCAAGGGGTCTCTCCATAAAACCCAGATATGAGCTTGGTCATCAGTATTAGCAAAAGCTTTATTCATGCCCAACCTTCTACACATACCATCTAAGTTACTGACATTTATTTTAGGTTCCAACAAAATTATGAAATCAATGCCATGATTTTTGATCAGAAATTTTACCCTGCCAATGGAGGTATCATTCACAATGCCTCTTATATTCCATATAATAAAATTCATGATGAATCAAGAATTTCAGGGATGTTACCGACAGAACCAGACTTTGTCATGGCTCTAGTAATGACTCCCGGGCGATCAGGCAGCTTTACTCTAACATTTTTGGCAGTGACTGAGCTTGCAATAGCCCTTCTTCTGGCAATTAAGTCATCATTGTGACAGTGCTGCTTAGAACCATCAACCATGTCAGAAGATTCCTGGATAACCAAAGCAGAATGAGATCCATCAACATAAGTTTCAGGGACAGGGGCAATACTACCCATCTCGTCTCTTTCTCTTCCCCTCTCCTCTGGGTGGCCAACAGAGGTGATGGTGGGCGAGGTGGCGATGACATGGGGCTGAGGAGCGTGAGGATGGGATGGGGATCGAGGGGTGGTGGCGCTTTGAAGCTCGGGTGCGAGTTCGTGAATCGATGGGGGTTTCACGTGGAACGGCGTCCACGGCGTGTGAAATCTTCGGTGAAGGTAGGGGGATGGTTCCTTGACCCCTGTAGGTCCTTTCCCGCGAATTTCGTAGGCCGTGGTGAGCCGAGCGGGGTTTATTGCTCGTTTTAGGGAAAAATCATGCTTTTAGGGCGTGCGACGGATTCGTCGGATCGAGCTCCATTTTCTCCATTTCTTCCTCCCATTTTTGGGTTATGGGGTCAGGGGAATGATCCCCTATGTTTCCCCGTTCGATCGGGATCGAACGGGCGTGGTTTGGACCCTATGCATGGGGTCACAGGTTGGGTCTGCGCCGTGTTTGGTCGACCAACCGAACAGGTTCGGTCGACCGAACCGGCCCATAGCGGGTGGGGCGACCGTGCTGGTTCGGTCGACCGCCCCATGGGGGCTGGTCGACCGATCAGCCGATTGGTCGATCGACCAACCGGGTTGGTCGACCGATCTTTGTCCTTCTTGTCCGTTTTGGGCCCCAGACGACCCGGTTGTGCCCCGTTGGTCGGCCTATGGCCCCGTAAGTGTCCCAGATACCTCGTGGGTACCATGATCATGTTTTGAGGTGTCTGGAGGTATAGTGTTACCTCGATTAGTGTGCCCATAGATTTAAAGGGTCCGGGTGACCCTGTGTGTATGTTTTGGGCTTTTCGTGTCCTCGCTAGATCGAGTCGCCACGTATCGGCATGACTGCGGTGGGATTTCCCCCGTACGTCGTGGGTTTCTCCGGAAGGTGGTTTTCAAGTGGGCCGTGTGTAAGGCCTTGGACTGCGAGTCCAGACACCCAGCCTGGGGCTGGGGGTTTCCCACTTTTTCCTGGGAGGGGGAATCAGCTTGGTGGCTTGTGAGCTGCCTTGGGAATCGTGCGTCTGTGTTTTCTACGTAGGCCGTGTGTGTGGCCTGTGGACTGTGAGTCCAATTACCCAGCCTGGGGCTGGAGGGTTTCTTAGTTCCCTTTTGAGGGAATGGTCTCGGCGGTTGTGAAGTGCCTCGTGAGTCATCGTGCCAAGGTTTCTGACCCAATGGTTAGGGCAGATTGACGACATGGCATTGTTCGGTGCAACGATCTTGACCCTGAGTTTTGTGACTCAAGGACCGTCAGATTTAGTGAGTCTAGAGGACTGTCCAGAGTCCAGTGGCTCAGCGCCACTTGGTTCTTCATGACTTTCGCGCAGGGTGCGTGCTGTTTCTTGAAGTTTCTCCTTTGAGAGTGGTCACATCAGTGACTCCCCACTAGTCGTAACCTTCCGACACACGTGTAGTCCCACCAAGGAGTGGTGGCGAGGCTATCCCGAGAGAGACAATTTTTTGGCTAGTTACCGTAGGGCCTCACGTCTTGCAGCCAGAGTCTGGCTGAGGGGAAAACCAGTCAGAGGCCCTGACCGAGGACGCATGGTCAGTTTGTGCACACATGGTTGGGGGCAGTTGGACCCGTGTTGACGAGCGCGACCCCAGTTAGTTCTTGTTCGTGGTACTGGTTACTGTACGGTGTCTTTGTCTCCGCCTGGGGCGTCGCAGCGAGACACCTGAGGCTGTGGACTAAGTCGTTAGTGGACGCATCCAGCCTTTCTTCTGGTGGGCAGGTACTCCCGTCACGTGAGTCGTCACTCTCCTATTTTCGGGTTTTGTTTTCCGTCTGCGAGACATGGTTTCCCCGACAGTTTTCGGGAGTGTTCCTGAGGTAGAGGTCTAGGGTTTTCGGTGAGCGTCACCGAGGGTTTTCCCTAGATGGTGTTAGGTTCACGACTGCGTGGTCGTGATTATTTCTTCTGGTGGTGTAGCCAGAGGTTCTCCCATTAGTTCGGTAGTCCCCCGACTGTGAGATCGGGGCGTGTCTTTCCGGTACAGTAGGAGTAGCTGTAGTGCCGAGTTTTGACCGGCCACCGGTTCGTTGTTCCTACTGTAGTTATTGATGCTTTCCTTTCCGCTACCGCTGTTGTTTTCGGTTGGGGTTCTGCGGGACCCCTACTGAGCCTTTGTTTGGAGGCTCATCCCTGCTTTTTAGGTGCGACGGTTCTTCCTCGAGGTTCGAGGGTGCTGTTCGGAGGTTCTTAATTACCAGCTTGTCGGGCCAAGTGTTCACTCAGTGTTGGGTACGTTCTCAATTAAGCTCGCTGGGCCAAGTGTTCACTCGGTGTTGGGTACGTTCTCTGCCTTAAACTATACTTTTGTTGGATTGGACTCTACTGTTGTAGTTGTTTATTTATTCTATTAATTATTGAATTGTCCTGCTTTATTTTCTATTTCTTTATACCTCCACACTCCTTTCAGCCCTTCCGAGCCCTCCAGCTCGTGGGTGGCAGGCCAGGATTCGAATGATATCGGATTCTTCTCGGTATTCGGATCTGGGGTCGTCACATCAGGTGTCTCCCACTCACCTCGAACGTGAAAACTGAGACACCATAACAAGAACCAAGGTACAAGGACTAGTCAGGGTCACGCTCGTCAGCGCGCATCCACTACCCCCGACCACGTGTGCACACATAGACTCACTGCTCTAAGTCATATCCTCTAGCTGGTTTTCCCCCCAGTCGGACGCAGATTGCAAAGGCAAGGGGCTCTATGAGAACCAGCCTAAAAACCATCTCTCCGGAACTGCCTCGCCACCACTCCCAGGTGGGTCGACACTGCGTGTCGTACATAAGCTATGACTAGTGGATAGTTACTTGAGAGGTAAAAGATTCACTCTCACTATAGCCATGAACCATAAAGTATACGTATCTCGATAGTTCAGTATCACCAGGTCACACTCACACTTAGAAGACATCATAGAAATACACAGGATCATTACGAACTAGATGCACCTCGGCTTATAGGACCTCATTATATCGAAAGAAACATGCGTAGACTCCTTTGGTTAAACACGGTTGAGGTGAGCATCGCGATAACCAGAGATGCGGTCGGTCATCAGGCCCCGTCAACCTTGAACGCGGTCAACTAGACCACCACGTTCAAGTAAACCGACCTAGCTACCCCCCTCAACCTAGACGCGGTCCTTGTTCACGCCGTGACCTGTATCCAGAAGCTGAACGCTGTTGGAAGACTAACCGCGTCTAGCCTTCCAAATCGGGTAAGGGTGAACTACCTCAAACCCGATCCCACTTGACTCAAATGAGGGGAAAAACAATGGTAAACCCTATTTCACCCTTTCATACACCAATTTAAACTCATTTGGCCACTAAAACCCATATGAAACACACATATATTCCACATCCATTCCACATCCATACCAAGAACTCATGCCATGCTTATTTTTTGGCGATAAATCCTTTTTAACATGTGAATAACAACGTAAAACTATGGGAAATCGCAACACAAAGTGAGAGGGTTCCATTCCCCTACCTGAATCGTAGGGAAAACACTGATTCCTTCGCTCCTTTGCGAGAAACACACCCCCAAGCTCAAGGTGCGACCCCGACTAGCGAATCACCACCGTCTCGCCTTCGCAATCGCTCCTTTACCACTCCATACCTCGGTCGAATCTCCTCGTAGCATGCTATTTGTAGCCAAGAGAGGAGGAGAAGAACGGGGAGAACTGAAGAGATAGAGGAGTGTCGAGAGGGGGCACCCTCTTCTTTAGGGTTAGGTTTTTATGTTTTTCTCCTTTTTTTTTCTTTTTACTTCTTCATGCAAGAAACCATCAAAAGAACTGAAATTATGATTACGCCCACACAATATTCACATTAACCCAACATATAAAAATTACACTTTAACTTCTATAAAACCAAACACAATTATAGATTAAATCCAATTCTAAAAACGAGAGTAAAGCTCCAAATCTCATGGGTCATACACATCGCGACCCGACGAAGATGACCCCGAGGAGCCTGACAGCCCTACCTGAACGCTATCCCCTACCTGACCATGATGAGAACGTTGTTGCCCCTGACCGCGACTAGGACTGACCTCTAATCTGCCTCATTCTACGTGCCAAATTCTGTTTCATCCTGTTTCACTTGTTGATCATCCGAAGCACCTTGTTTCACGTGTAATATTCCAAAATCATTATTTTTGATTTTCAAAATCATGTTCTTGTCTTAAATTGACATCGAGAATGAAATGATTAGATAAATGAACTCGTAAAGCTATCTTTAATTGTTCAAATGACTATGCTCTAATTTTTCATAAATGCCTATTCATGATTGACCCTGTCTGCTTGATCTAAGCTCTATCTGAAATATGAAATCTTGACATCTTCTTTCAATGTATTTCCTTCATTGAATTTCTTTCACGTATGAACATATTAGATTATGTACTAATGGTTTCCGTTTGATTTATGTGATTACGTGTTTCCGACAAGCCTTGTAGCTAGCAAATCGACCAAGAAAGACCAATGTCTAAGGTTAGAGGTCCACAGGCAAACGCCTTAAGTGGGCAAGTGGTTATTTAATTAGGACCTTACGAACGCGAGGAGAACCTCCCATTATCTCACCTCTTACCTGGTCGTAACCTCTTTTATTTTCTGCTAAGCACTTAACTGTGAAAAACTTGATATCAACCTATTTTGCAAGCTTTTTTGCGAAAGACTGATCATACCTTAACTAGTAACTTGTTCTCTTTATTGTCTTAATATCATTGAACATGATCCTTTAAATCATTCTTGAACTTTTCTTGTAAGTTTCACTTGTACTTCATACTACATGTCTTTGAAATGAAAAAGTTTACTAGATCTATACTTTAGTCATAAACTACCATTTGGAAATGTAGGAGCTAAGTGCCATGCGTGACAAAGTGCTACATTATGGGAGCCACCACTTGAGCCCAAAACGACGCAAAATGCTATATGACGGGAGCCATCTCTTGAGCTTGTAGGGGTCACCTCTAGAGTCTTGCATAACTAAATGTTTAGTTGTGTGCTATACTACGCTTCATGAGCCTTTCTTGAAACTCGCTTGGCCATTTTATAAATGAGTTGTTATGGAAATTACATGGGACTCTTAGTCCACCTGACACTCAATGACTGACAAACTTGGGGGCCCTAATCTGGTCTTGGGCAAGTAAAGCCCGAAAATACTTGTGCTCGAGGGAGTTGAATGATCATGTGTAGTATTGCATCAACTGACATGCAAGATTGAACTAGATAATTCACTTGTTATATGCTCGACTACTTATTTAATTGTACATGATATTCTTGACCGAATGGGTTAAACATCATGTTACATGGCCAAAATTATAAATTTCTATATGTTATTGATCTTCATACTTACACCTGAGTTCTATAATATCTATTCTTAAATTCTTGACTTCTTGATCTTGACTTCTACTTTACTTATCACCTGTTTTATTTACCTGCTTTGTTTCTTGAGCATCTAAATGATTCAAGATGCTAATCACTTAAAGTGACATGGTAAAGAGATATAAGTCCTACTGAGTTTTCTAGGTCACCCCATGTATTGTTGATAGTTTTTAGAAAATTCTGAAGATAACAAAAATGGGCTGGAGTGATAAAGAGTGCTGATAGATTTAGAAAATATTTCTTCCCAGTTATCCATTTAGAGAATAAATATACGGAGATTTAATCCTCGAGGGATGTGAGCCTGGGGTTTTATGGCGACGGTACAAAAAAGGGATGGCAATATGCGTAGGGTAAGACTCAAACTCGGGTGGCCCAATAATTGCTCAGCTCTCCGTACTACTCTTCTAGATTCCCCGTTATCAAAAAAAATAATACGGAGATTGAATAGTATCAAAAAATTTTAAAAAATATTTGTAGGAAATATCAGATTTTGAAATAAAGATATGGCTTTGTCCATTTTGTTGTTCATATATGCCATCTGAGTCTTGATCGACCCGCTTGTTAACTCGTCATGTCTTGATATTTCCATCTTGTTTGAGGCATGACAATAGGAGGGCTTGCGTAAAAGAGCAGTTGGTAGGGACTACCGCCGCATCCTTCACGTTAAGATCAGAAGCAGAAGTAGCAGGGGATTGCAATGGGATGGATGGAGCGAGCGTTGTAGGAGGAGAGGAGGGAGAGGCGTGAGGCCCCCTACACGGCCGGCCATGGCTGGTGGTACGAGGAAACTGTAGCAGAGCCCGCGAGGGAGATGCGTGGCATGACTTGTAAATATAGTTCTTCTACTATAAGTCAAGAATTATACCTCTAGCTCCTAAATCTAGGGCCATTAGCAAGATCTATATCTAGAAGAGGCAATCATTTAATGCACATCTTGTCAAGAGGTTTCGTCAATTAAGTGGAAAGCCCAACATGGATTTAGGGGTTGTTTGTTCTGAACGGTGGCAGTGGAGATTATTGAATATCTGTGACTTGTACTCCCCTGGCAATAGTGCAGATTTTCTTTTAAAAAATTGAAAAAGAAAAAAAAACCCATTTGACTCCAATGGATGTCATGTTTGAATAAGTGTGAGGGGAAGTGAAATGACCTAACTACCCAACCCATCTCCCAAGAGAGTGTACCCTACTTTTGGATGGCAAAAGATAATCCCCTAGGAATATGAGAAAAACTCCCTCTCATGAGTTTTAGGTGATTTTTCATCTCACATCCTTATGAGTCTATCTCTCTCTTATTTGGAAAATCACTCCAAACATCAAAGCTGAGATAATTTGACCCATTCGGTTGAGCTTGATATTTTATCAGATATTTTAATCATTAGAATCCCATAATCTTTTACCGCAAGATCTAGACAAAACTCTACCTTAATACAGATCTAGGTGTTTGGGGGCATTGATCAAGTACAATTAAGTCGGCTCACATAAATACACAAGGACTAATTAAAGGGGTTTTCGGCCCTTCACTTTATACCATTTCTTTGCCAGGTATTATTTACAATTTCCGGTAATTACGCAAGTATTTCTTTTAAAGTAGTGGGTTTGCTACATAGTTGCGACAATTATGCAAGTATATAGGTGATGTTTCTTTTTATCTATCTTATTATTCGACGACTATTCTAATTTCAGAAGTCCCACTAAATACAGATATTAAATTAAATTTTCTATGAGCTCATGACCTACTTATACTTAAACTGAGAGCACTCGGGCACAGGTCCTCACAAGAAGTCCGTAAAATTAACTAAATCCCGCTTTGAAGATAAAAATAGGATGTGGGCCCAACCCCGATCCCAAACATCCGAAACCCAGCCTCCCCTCCCTCTCGCCCCCAACTCTCCTTCTTCGTGCGCCGCCGGTGGCCGCCGCTACCGCACCCGGCACTCACACCCGCCACCGCTCCACAGCCTTTGTCCCCACAAAGTCGCTACCGTTCCGCAGCGGGCGCTTCACAGGCGCCAGCGCTCTGCAGCCGCTGCCGCCCCACTGCCGCGGCGCTGTACAGCCATCGCCCCACAGCCGGCGATTTTTGGGGTGGGTGCCTGCCACTGCTCCACGGCCGCATCTTCTCTCTCTCTCTCTCTCTCCGCCGTTCGAGACAACCGGCGGTCTCTGCAGCTTTGTTCCCCAGCAAGAAGGTACGCTGATCTTGTGATTTTTCCTTATTCTCTGGGGTGCTGGGGGGCACAATAGATATCAAGAAATGCATCTGCTTACTCTGCTTATCCATGGTGAGAAAGTCCTGTAGAGATGTTGGTTCTCAAGAAAGCGCTGTGGAGAATTAAGACTGTGGACTGTGGAAGTGGTGATGACCACAGGACTGTGGAGGTTTGGTAAATCTAGCATGAGGTTGTTGTGCGTGGCGGACTAGCTCATGATAATCCAGATTTGGTGCCCCACCTGCGATGGAGGTTTAAGACTGGAGGCTTAATTCTTAGTTTCTTACCAACATCTATCTATCTATCTATCTATCTATCTATCTATCTATCTATCTATATATATATATATATATATATATATATATATATATATATATATATATATATATATATATATATATAGGATCTTAAGGTTTAATTTTTTTTCTCTCATGTCTTTCCTTAGCAAAATTAAAAGCATTATTTTGAAAGAGATATACTGCAAAATTTGATAGTTTACAAATTTTGTTATGCGATGGTTTTTACAGATATTAATGGTGGAACTTCTATTCTGAGTATGGGGTGTAAAAGAGTTTACAATACAGGGAATTTACGGGAAGAATCTTTTACAAATAATCTACAATTTGAGGAACATTTAAGTAAATGAATGCCAAGCAGATGTTAATGGACAAAATGTTCACAGTGTTAGTTGCAGTTTACTTTCTTTAGAGAGAGCAAATTGGAAAGATTTGTGTAAACCAGAGGTTTGCTGATGGGCAAGATTTGTGTAAACTGCAGATTTTTACTTGGCAAGATTTGCTTAACACTTCAAGATTTGTGTAAGCTAGAAGTTAATTGCATTTAAGTAACATAAATGTAAACCAGCGGTTAGTTAGCAAGCATTCCTTAATGGCAACCTTGAGGAGGAGGTGTATATGATACAACTAGAAGGGTTCACATCCAAGGAGTGGCCTCATAATGTGTGCAAACTTCAGATATCCATCTATGGATTAAAGCCAACTTCTAGAAGTTGGAATATAAGATTTGATGAGACAATGAAATCTTATAGTTTCATTAAGAATGAAGACGAACTCTGTGTGTACAAAAAAGTCAGTGGGGGCTCAATTACCTTTCATGTGCTTTATATTGATGATATCCTACTCATTAGAAATGATGTAGGGATGTTATCAGCGGTAAAAGCATGGTTATTCGAAAACTTTTCCATGAAGGATTTAAATGAAACATCCTAATTTTTCTTAAAAAAGGTCATCTCAAGGAAGGCACAATTTGGAAGTTGATAGGAAGCTTCTTATTTCATTTTTATAGGAGAATTTGCTATTGATGATCAAGATCCAATTATTAGGTAGCCATCTTTGATTCTAAATTTTGAAGAAACCTCAATCTTGTTGATGAAGCCTGGAGGAGGAAAAACACATTATATTGTCAAAGAAATTAAGGAGGTCGTCCATCACTAATTAGTTAAATAAAAAAGATGCATGATGCAATTTGTCAACCAACCGAGTTACATGGCCAAAGGGGTTAATGGATCAATTGTATGGTCAAATAGGTCTATTGGTTCAGATATGCAGTCAAAGAAGAAAAATAGGTTGGTCTTATGGTCAAATCAAATGCTTTTGTGATTGAGCTTGTCAAAAATGTCATGTCACTTTTTTTTTTTTGAGAAGCGGATGGTACCACAATTGTATTAAATGAAAAAAGAGTGGGATGTACAAGTATAGTCAATCAGCTCCCAAAAGATCTCTATACAATAAACTCTGCACCGAGGCGGTGTACACCTCACTATCCCCCAAACAAAAGGAAAGGAGAGGAGTTGCACTTTATATAATTGTTCGACCCATTCCCTCATTTTCTCGCAAATTAAAGAGACAAGCCTATCCTCAATTCTAACTTCCCTTCTGAGAATTCTGTTATTTCTTTCTCCCCATAGGGCCCATAATGTAGCCTGAAGGATGAGCCACCAAGTTAGTCTATCTCCTTCAGGTTCCACTTCTTGTGCTAGTTGTCGAACAGTTGATGTACGCTCTCATACTGACCTTGGTCCATACCTCCTTAGTAAAGAAGCATTCTGTGAAGAGGTGGGTTTAAATTTTATCCACCAACCACATACGCAGCAAAGTGTGGGGATATCTTATGGGAAAGGGGCAATCTTATCACATGTGGGCAGTCGGCCGTGTGATATCCTCCATATCAATACCCTTACTTTCAGAGAGCTTTTGGGAGTTCAAATCAGCGATGCAAATCAGTGTCGCATGCCCTATGTGAAATGAATGAGTAGACTAACTTGACTGAGAAGCATCTCACCTCCTCTCATCTCACTATCACATGCTGGCTTTGCTTTGCACTGGAGTGTAGTGTATTAGTAGGAGTCCCTCTGGTTGATCCATCTCCTCTGGCCTAAGATCCCCTTTGTAAGTGGACATCCATGTTCTCCCTGAGAGCTATGTGTCAAAAGTGTGAGCCATAGAGATCGAAGGTATATCCGATATTACAAAAAGCTTTTGGAAGGTTTCATCCAGGGTGAATCCCTGCACCATCTATCTTTCCAAAACTTACACCTCTATCTATTGCCCAAACGGACCCCAACATTTGAATTGATGGTGTCACTGCACTGAAGGATGCCTTTCCAAATGGGTGAGACATTATGTTGGGGTGCCGATGTCAAGTCCCAATCTCTGGCCCTACCATAATATCTCTGTCTAATAAGTTATACCCATAGCTCACTGTCTTTAGCTCCAAGCCTCCACAGCTATTTGCATAGTAGTGCTAGGTTGAAATATCTGATATTCTTAATGCACACATCTCCTATTTCCTTGCTCTTGTAAACTCTGCCCCGTGAGATATCATGTCAACCCTTACGATTGTCTCCACTGCCATGTCAGAAGAATGTTGCTTTAATAGACTATAGCTTCTTGGCCACTATTTTTGGGATCTTGAAAATGGATAGGTACTAAATTGGAAGGTTGTCGGGCATTGATTTGCACGTCACCATTCTTACACATATGAGAGGAGCCTTGCTTTCCAACATGTTAATCTGGACTCATATCTCTGCACCACTACCTGCCAATCATTACAATGTAAGGCCCTTGTAGACAATGGTAGATATAGGTAGGAGAAAGGAAAGTCTCTTATCCGGTAGTCCAATATGAAAGTTGCCAATATGAAAGTTGCTCTCCTGAGAGACCTCTCCTCTTTTTGTTGAATCACCATCAGCCCAATAGTTTCCTATAATAGCTCCAATGTCAACTTGGCGACATACAACTGCCTTTCCTCATCTGCTAAGAAAAGGATGATATCATCAGTATACTGCAAATGACTGATGCCGACATTTTGGGGCCCCGTTTGGCCTCTGATTAGTCATATCGACTCAACCCTCATCCATATTCTGCTTAATATCTATGCTACCAAGACAAACATGAAGACAGGGGGACTCCATCATGTCACTATGGAATGAAGTAGTGGGTTACCCATTGACAGAGACTGCAAAAGAGGCATAGTTGTCAAGGCGACAAGGCGACTCAAGCCGTTCACGGGATCCCTAAGCGCTTAGGCGACAAGGCGTCCGCTTAGGCGTCGCCTAGGCAACACTTCGGCCACTAATTAAAAAATCTAAAATATGTATCCTCTAATATATAAATTAAGAATAAAAAATGTGAAACATACAAAAAAATAAATTATATGAAGAAATTGCTGTAATTAAATTATGTGACAATTATAGAAAATTAAATTCTATCAAAAAATTATAAAAAATTCAGAAGTAAATGCAAAAGATTCAAAAGTAAATGTAAAAAATTCAGAAAAATTACAAAAGAATATAATAACATCAAGAAAATTATAAAAAAGAAAGAGTTAAACGTGCATAACCAGGTCGGATCCGGTTCGGACGGGTCACGGTTGGCCCGCCTTGACGCCCGCCTAGCTCGCCTTTTCCACTGTCAACAAGGCGCTGGACCGTCTAGCCATTTCAAAGGCGCCTGCCTTGACAACTATGAAAAGAGGTCGAGGAAATACATGCTCAGATCCACTCAATCTACTTTTGGTCAAAGTCCATCTTAGCCAAGACCTCAAACATGCATTGCAAATTGACACAATCATACGCCTTCTCAAATTCCAGTTTTAAAACCATATTTTTCTTTCTCTGGGTCATGGCATAGAAGCACTCATGGGCAACAAGGAAGTTTTTCTTGTATGTGTCTGTTAGACACGGAATGGAGGATCTAGAGGGGGGTGAATAGATCCTTGACCAAATTATATTTATAGAAGGAACCAACCTTAACTCTATCAAGCAAATATAGAGGAGTCTCTCGGATTGCACACAATATTACTAGATGCAAATTTAAGATTTGAATGCTCAACGATCCTATGCATGCATCTATCGGTAGAAAGCGCAGAAAAGCACCACAACCACAGAGACACAAGGATTTTAGGTGGTTCGGTCACCGTGCACGGCTGACCTACGTCCACCCCTTGCTCAATCTGAGCAAGGCTTCACTATGTGTAGATAGCACACACACACAAAGGGTGAAGTTCCCTTACAGAAGCTGCCACACAGCTTGAACACCGTGAGCTATCTCCCAGCTCACAAGTCCGCTGACATACAGCTTGAGGGCGACAATGCCCAAAACCAGATCCCTGCTATAGATTAGCACGATCTGCAACTCACAATCTCCAGACGGAGCACAGTGCAATGTGTGAAGATGAAAACAGTAAAAATAAAAACAAGAACAGAAAAACACAGATTGAGTTTCTGGAAATTCTCTCCAAGACAATGAAGACTCGATCTGTCTGGTGGATCGCTCCACAGCTAACTGGAACAATCTGAGTTGCTTCTCACGATCAACAGCACTAATGCAGCTTCCTCGGACTGGGGAAGCTTTGATCTCCTCACAGCTGCTTAAAAAGTTTCTGCGAACTGGACACTTAGAATGCTGGTTCGTCCTCTTCAGTATGGGTACTGCTGAGCAAATCGGGTTCCTAAGACAGCGATCGTGTGAGCAACCTTCAGCAGTTTCTCCTGGAATTCTTCTTCTCACGAATGGGCTCTTCCTCTCTGTCTCTCTATTCTTCTCTTGCTATTTCAGCATTCGCTCTTTTCTTCACCTCCATTCCCACACAAAATAAAAGAAAACCCCTTAGAAGAAGAAAGAAACAGTGAAGCACGTCCTTCTGCCACATCGGATATTTTGTGGCCCCATTGCATGGAAAACAGTTAGGAGGGGAATATTTCCCTCCAAAAAGGTCCTTCTAGAATCATCTTCCTTGGACGAATGGATCCCTACAATGATTGCCTGGGATCACGTGTCTAAGATGGGTCCCATCTACAGCTTGAAGTGCACGTTTCCAGATTAAGTTGACTGGAGAGGGGATAGAAGTCGACTTGCTCCTTGAATACAAAAAGCGAAGTCGACTTAAGCCTTGACCCTGTCTCAGGCAATACATACTGGATAGGATTCAAGTCGACTTGAGTCTGTCTCAAGTCGACCTGTCCCTCAACATCTTCCTTTTCAACGCTTGCTGGATGATTTCTAAGTCGACTTGACTCCACCTCAAGTCGACTTGTCGCTTTAAGTTTATTCTTCTCTTGCTGTCTTGAAGAGCTTTACATCAGATTCCACTTGGACTAGTTCATCTTGGCTTTTGTACTTGTGAAACATATATTTTTAGGATTTTCTTCTTTTCCTCAAGAGTTTCTTACCAAATGTTCACTTAATGATTTATAGTTAGACATCATCAAAACCCGGGGCACAACAGTGTCTTCCTCTGGTGAAGGCCCCTAAGTGTCCACTGCCAATCACCCTGTCTAGTCTCATGGTTAGCAACTTGGTGATGATTTTATATGTACCATTCAACAAACTGATAGGTCTATAATCCAAGAAGCCTTGTGTGCCTTGTTTCTTTGGGATGAGGACTGATGAACCACACAAAGATCATAATCAATTTCTGATATTTTCAGAAGTTTTCGGAAGTAAAAAGATCAAATGCACCATGTGACGGCCATAAATCGATATGAAATCATCATCATCACATGGGTGCCTTTAAGGGTCCTGCTGAATGGTACCATTCACAAATTTATGCGTGTTTCCATGCACGGAAAATTTTATCAAATAGTTGATGAGTGAAGTGGAGTTGCTCACTCACACGATAAATCAACTACAAAAGGAATAGTGGGAAGTAAGGACTCCTTCCAGCATACTGCACAATTTTCCATCCACTAGCAGGCATGTTCTGTTGCAGCCGCCCAATTGAGTTCTGACAGCTGCTTAAACGAAAAAAAGGGATGCACAGAAGTGCCTTGTGGCATTCAATCGCACTCTTGTGGGTCACCTTGATGCTGTAGCAAGTGATTGCGGTAGACATCTGGGCTGTCTGGTCATGCACTATGTGACCTGACAGCCCCAACCTTTCCAAGCTTCCTGTTTTTTTTTTTTTTAAAAGAAAGAGAAAAACAGCCACCTGAATTGATCGGGCGGCTATGATGGAGTCTGATACCAGCAAGATGAAAACCGGGCAGCACACTGTATCATGCCCCATGGGAGGTATATATTGGGCTGCAATGTATGTTTTATTCCGATTGGTTAGGATTGACTTACAACTTAGCTTGAACCAAGGTGCCCCTTTTGTTTTCTGGCCCCTGCATTGGTTGCCTTGACATGATTTAAGTTGTGTCCTCAGTCAGATTACTCTGATATTTAAGATGAGCATGTGGTCTCATAGCCTGTCCTCAGATGCCATTAACATCATTTGATTGTGCCATTCCATGGAGTGTATCAGTCATGAGGTTTATCCCACTGTCCCAATCATAGTTGTCAAGACGTCCAAGGCGACCAAAGCGGTGGCGACTGCCTTACTGCTTAGGCAACAAGGCGTGGCGCCTAGGCAAATCCTAGTATATGTAATTATTACAAGAGAACTACTACTATACATTTTCTACGTATAAGTTCTATCTTTAGTTAATAGAAAATTTGATATCTACAAATCTTCAACATATATCTATATTTTTTTTAAATAAAAAACAGAATAAATGTTAAAAATAACAAATTAATAAGGATAAAACTAATAAGAATTTGCGAATACCTGTCAATCAATATAAGAATTTTAATCTAAAATTTGGTATTCAAATAGTTAATCTTTATATTAAAAGGAAGCATAAATATGACACATTTTTGGGTAAATTATAAGTATATCAACATAATAATTTCATAATTTTCACTTGTGAATTATAAAAAGAGACACAAAAATAGTACTAGTTTCAAAAAGTGTACTATGCAAATATGAATCAATGCCCTTAAGAGGAGGGAAGAGGAACCAAGAAGGAGAAGAATCCGAGAGAAACGGAAAAGGGAAATGGAAGTGTTATCTTCTCTTTCCAATCTTGACATATCATTTGTCAATTTTTCAAAATTACCCATGAAATGTTGCCCAAATTTCAAAACAGACCTCAAGACAAGGAGTGGATGTCCCACCAAGGGAGGCTAGTCGGGCCCAAGGTAGCCTATGTGCACCAAGGCAGCCAGGTGAGTGCCTTAATGGGTTGCTTGCCTAGGTGCCTGGTTGCCTTGGGCGTCTTGGAGTGCCTTGGAGCCTAGGCGACACCTTGAAAACAATGGTCCCAATCATAACATAAGAACTCCTAGAAAATGAGAAAAAGATTAAGTCAAGTTTGTTATGTCTGTAGCTGGTACAATTATTGCCACAAAAGTCTTAAGAACATATATACTAAAAAAAGAGAATTGGTACCCTTAAAATTTTCTGGGGTCTACTTCTGTGTCATATGTTAGTAATGATTGTTGGCCTAGAGATAGCGCGTGGACAAGAAGAGGGGTTGAATTCTCCCCAAATCGCAGTGACAAATTTTAATCTAATTGCAAAATCAACAAGATTATGGAATTTGAACTAAACTAAGACGAATTAAACTCTCTCTCGAGCTCACTGAACTCTCACGATTAGGTCTGGCAATTATCCGTTTAAAATTCGAACCGAATTCATATTCGTTTAATCAAATAATTATCCGAATAAAATATCCGACGGATAATTTATCGGATATCCGATTATTAATCGAATACGAATTCGGATATTGAGATATCCGTGTTGGATATTATCCGACCGAATAAGAACCCTTAGATAAAAATCTAAGGATACACATATTCTATATATAATTAACTTAAATCTTAATATATTGTTTGATTACTCTTTTTTATCTTTTTTTGTCTCAAAATATAATTTAAAAATTAGAAATCCACTTACACCCATTTGATAAATTATCTCCTATTTTTTAGGATGAAGTCTAATCTTTTGATAATATCTCCCAAAATAAAAATAACTTTCACTCTTTTTTTTTTTTTGAGAAAACAACATACGACGCTCTCACACGGCTCACACGACTCACCTCTAAGTAGGCCTAGCAATTATCCGTTTAAAATTCAAACCGAATTCGAATTCATATTTATCCGATATTTATCCGAATAAAGTATCCGACGGATAATTCAATTACTAATCGGATAATTCGATTATTAATCGGATACGAATTCGGATATCATACTATCCGCTCCGTATCCGATCCGTTTACAGGTCTACTCACGATTATGATAGACGTAATAAACGATCAAGCACACACAACCACAATGCACGAGGGAATTTTTAGGTGGTTCGGTCGAACACTAGTCCGCCTACATCCACCCCTCACCAAACCGGTGAGGCTTCACTTGCTTCACAATGAAACACACAGAGATGAACTCCAACCACACACGGAGACTTCGTCTCCAACACGATCCGACTGCACAAACCGCATCCTATGATCAACACACACATGCTGTAACCATAGCACAAACGGGGACGAACCCCAAAGTCAATCACAGTTGCTGATTCACAGCTTCAACCGATCCCTAAACAGGGTATTGGAAAACACATATAAAACGAAGATGAAAACGTAGAAAGCGACGAATGGAAAACAGAAAAATAATGTAGCTTAAATGGGCACAGTGGCTTTGGATTTGATCCACAAGTCTTTCACTGATCAGATCCGGACTGATTCCTCCTCAGGTGGCTCACTCTTTTCTTCTTTCACTCAGATATTCTTCAGACAACTCGTTCTTCCTTTTTTTGCAAGAAAAGATAGAAATCTTGAATATTCTTCCACCTTATCTTTTTGGACGCCTTAATCATTGTATTTATACTCCCAAGGTATAGTCCACACGTGTGGGAGAGAAACAACCTCGGACCCAATCAACATGGGGCAAAGGAACTGAGTTTATTGGGTCTCGAGCTGGGTTTGTAAAACCCGCTACGTGGGTCCGAACAGAGTGAGTCGACACAACATGTGAAGTGAGTCGACACAACTCTTACTGTAAAAGCCCTAAATAGAACCGTTACACAATGGAGTCGACCCTATGGGTCAACACCTTCAAATACAGAATGTGAAGACTTGATGAAATGAAGAAGGAGGAGTTTGATTCGATCTCACCAAGTGTCCTTTGAGATGAAATATAAAAGATCTTCTTGTTTCTTGACGAAATCTTGTTGAAAGCTTTGGTGTGTCGACGCAACATCTTCATTGCGTCAACGCACTCTTCCTGTTGCTAGAGAGAGCTTGCTGAAAAACTTGTTGTGTCGACGTAGGAGTTCCATTCCGTCGGCCCAACTTCCATTCGCTTTGATGAGCTTTCACTATATCATTCAAAGTGTGTCGACGCCATAAGTCCATTGCGTCGACACACCCTTCTCATAGCCTAAAACACCGATCCTCTGGTTTTTCTCCTTTTCTTCTGCTACGTCGACGCCCTAGCTCCATTGAGTCGACGCAACCTTCATATAGCTTTGCTGTTGCTGTTGGATTCTGCCGTTGCGTCGACGCACTGGCTATACTGCGTCGACTCAGCCTTGACTTCTCATAGCTCGTTCTGTTCCTGTGAACCAAAGTAGGTCGACACACTTCTTGGGTGTGTCGACACACACTCTCACAGATCTGACATGTTAGCTGCATTCACTTTCAATCACAGGTGAGATGATTTGAATTAATCACAAACAACCTTAATTGAGGGGTTACCAGACAATCATATTTGCATTTAGTCAAAACACATACCAATATTCTTGAAGTTTAAAACATCTCATACACAAACACACATATGTTTTGTTGTCATCAAAATCATTACGCCAAAATCAAGGTGGGGAACCTCAACAATGATGTATCAAAGCATTGGAAGAGGGATACTACTGACTTTGACAAGGATCCAACAATGTCCACCAAATCTAGACAGCACAGAATTTTCCCGTTGTTTTTGATATTATTAGTGTTCTTTGATCATCTCAAATGCGTCATGACAACCATCAATATTGAAAGGATGAAATGCTTTCAAAGAAGTAGATACCCCCAAATTTCTAATTCACTAGAATGCCAGATTGCAAAAATGGGGTGATGTAATGGACACTAGTCTGACATCTCTCATGAGTTATTATTTATGCCACTCATTTAATGCCATCTTTAAATTGATCCATCAGCCCTCCCCTTCTGTTGTCCATTTCCCTTCTTCACAAGCCTGTTGGTTTGGGTGGTTTCTATGCTCTCTCTCAGAAGTGATATATATATATATATATATCAGTTCTACAGGGTTTTTTCAATATATACACAATATCAGTTCTACAGGGTTTTATACTGGATAGGAAAACTAACTTCCCAACGACAATATTCTTTCACTTCTATCGGGTTTTGTACTGCATAGGACAACTAACTTCCCAAGAACATTTTTTCAGACACATGCAGACACGGGACTCATGCAGCATCTCTCTCTCACGAGCAATGCACGCAAGCATGGATGTGCCACATGATCGCATTATTTTGTATGCATGCTAGTCTTTTCGTTGATGTAGAGAAGTGGAGGCATTAATGCTATGCTTCACAGGTCAACTGAGAAGAATGGAAGGTCAATGCAAGAATCCTCTTACTTCCACACCAAGAGTTAAAGCCATCCTGCGACTTGGTGCAGAATCCTTCTCAGTGAAGACAGCAGAAGGCATCCTTTCAGAGCAGCTGGTTGCAATGAAAGAAGAGGGTATGAGCATATTAAGGAATTTTATCACCAAGGACAATATTCCAAATGATTTTCCCGATGAAGAACCGGTAGAGAGCATCTCTGAAGAAGATGGAGGCGACACGGTCGATAACCCTCCAAAGAAATCAAAGAAGCAAAGATGACTTAGCCTTACCCTTTTCATATTCAAGACTACTGCCTGGGGTGAATAGCTAAGATATTCCCCACTGCCGCATCTTCTTGGCCTTGGTTTCCCAGCTATTGCGAAACCTTTTCTTTTGTGAATGGCAGGTTTCCGTGCTGTTGATATGGTGATGCTGCCCTGCTCCTCCTTGCAAACTTGAGGAAGAGATAAAATTAGGGCATGGGGTGTATCATCATTAATTTGTGAGCCCAGCCTTCTGTTTGACGCCTCGGCTTTTTCATCTAGTAGCTCTGATTTATAGACGAGATCACCGACTTCAACCTGCTGTTCAGGATTTACTCAAGAGGACACTCCCCAAGTCCTGCTCCAATGCTGCTGCTCGCGGTGGTCTTCCAACCTTGAATCACTTTTGCGGGATATCTATGTTATCAATGTTGTGTGTGTATGCTGCGTCATGTTGCTAAGAGAAGCTATGTAGAATTATGGCAAAAGCAACTCTCAAAATATCCATCCAATGTGTAAACCTTTTGCCGTTCAAAATGTGCAAAAGAAGACACTCCCAAAATCCCTGCCCATAATGCAGGAGGCATGTTCTCTCTAACATGCCGTCAAAAGTATGCCGCCGAGAAGTTTACAAATAAATTTCTCTAATCCAATCTAATCTATGTGTATTGTTTTAACTAGGACCTTTTGCACATTTTAAGAAAAATGCCTGTAGTGTGCAAAAAGATAACGAGATGATTTTTCTTCGCTATTTCTTGTGTGCAAAAGGGCCATCCCATGATCTTTTCTGTACACTAACTATTCTTAATGATTTATGTTCAAGTGTAAATCTAAAGTGATAAATCTGTAACTTTCAGTTTAGTAATTTTTATTTATACTCAAAAACTCCTTTTGATATATCAAAATAAAATTAAAAAGATAATTCTGACACTGGGTAAATCAAAATACAAAGTTAACTTATGTACACCATGGTATACCAGAAAGAAAGAGGATCTCATGAAATATGCCAGTCAAGAATATGCACTTGTCACATCAAAATACAAAGTTAACTTATGTACACCATGGTATACCAGAAAGAAAGAGGATCTCATGAAATATGCCAGTCAAGATTATGCACTTGTCTCGTGTGTGTGTGTGTGTGTGTGTGTGTGTGTGTGTGTGTGTGTGTGTGTGTGTGTGTGTGTGTGTGTGTGTGTGTGTGTGTGTGTGTTTTGTGTGCGCGCGCGCTCCGTTAGAAAATTAAATTTTAATATATAAAATAATAACATAGAAAATTTAATTTTTAGCCCCTAAACTCTTCATATTTATGAATTAACCCCTCCAATTCAGATATTTTTTTTGACTTCTTAAAATTTCATGTTATTTAATAAAATGCCCTATATCATTACAAAAAAAAATTCCTTCATGTATTTACAAAAAAAAGCTCTTAAAATTGGTGTTTAACAAAAAAAATGTGTAATCCAGGAGTAGGTTAAGCCAAAAAAAATCCTGTGGGTGGGAGCTACGTTGCTATGTAAGAAGTGGCATCGGAGTCTCTTCGTCCTCCACCAAACAAGCTTCGTCACTCGGAATTCAGGGTGTCAATGGATCCTTAGGATCCGAAATCCGATTCGAATCCGAAAATAATTTCGGATTCGGAGCTACTTATTTCATTCCCAGTGGGAAGACTCTGTGTAATCGGGGCGAATCTTTTTTGATCCGAAATCAGGGATTTCGGATCGGTCATCGGGGCGCCATAAAGCCTCTCCTTTCGGGGCGAGCAACCCCATCTCGGCGCATCGCGGCGTTCGCGGCCTCCCTCTAGGGTTTGCTCTTGTCTTCGCATCGCTGTGGCATCGACCACCTGCGGCGGCGACATCACCTGTGGCGGCTGGGTTTGCTGTCTGCTGTCTGCTTGGGTTTGTTGTCTGCTGTGGTGAGATTCCTCTTGCTTCCGTCTTGGGTGTGGTGGAAGCTCCATGCTCCCTTCCCTTTTTTTCTTTTCTCAGTTCGATCCGCATGCTTCTAGGGTTTCATGTTCCCATCATCCTACGGTTTTCCTCACTCATCCGCTGTTGGCGACTGGGTTTTAAATTTTAGGGCAGTTTTTTGGATTTGGTCACTTCTTGTCGTCGTCGTTTTCCTCTTATTGTGGTTTGCGGAGCTCTCGCTGCTGCGGGTGGCCAGGGTCACTGGTGCTGCCCCCAACAAGTCGTCAAAGATGTGGGTTTTCCGTGTCTCTCATCATCCTTCTAAATTGGGTATGAGCATTTGTTTCTGCTGTTGCCGTTAATCGTGTGTTCGTGTGGTGGGTGAGGCTGCAGTAAGGTAGTCAGGCTCTCCATTGCCCGCGTGCTCACTATCATCTCGCAGAAGCAAAAGACCGCGTTGAGGGAGGCCTACAGCAAGAAGAAGTTCTTGCCCTTGGATCTTTGGCCTAAGAGAACAGTTGAATGACGGAAATGACATCGAGTCTTGAAGCTCATGTTTCTTTTGCTATGTTTTCTATTTGTCATGTTGTGATGCATATGTTGGCAGAAAAAAATGATCTCAACGTTCACATTAGATGACCTTGGTATTTTATCCTCCCTTGTTTGTCCATATTGTTCTATTTGCGTATCTTATAAGGGGGATCATCGTCAACCAGTCCTAACCTGTCATTTTGTTTTATCGTATCATATGTATATTTGACATGCATGATTTTATTTGTCTTTTCATTGATTACAACTTCTTAATCATGGGCTTCTTTTATGACACTCACCATAATTGTACAGTTATATATATATCTCTGAAAATTCATTTCCATTCTGATTATTGGGTGGGGGAAACCTTTTATTCCCAAAGTTATGAGACATTTGTTTTCATCTGGCGGTCTTTTTTATTCCAAATAATGCATTATTCTTTCATGTGGAAAACTCATATTTGATTATGTCCCTTTTCAGGCATCTTTGAAGATCGAGAGGCAAAAGAAGAGAGAGATGTACTTTTATAAACAAAAATGTTTCTAATTTAATATTTCACATCTTTGATGGAAAATGTTTCAATTGTGCCTAATCACTGGTCTTTAATCCTCAAACAACCGATTCAGTAGGTACACGCATTATGTGATTTAACATTGAATGGAAGGTCGCCAAAAATAATGATCAGTCTCATCATAATACTGGATAAATGATATGACCTTGTATATGCTTATCAGAGAGCCAACATTGATTTGCATCTATGTCTATTTAATTTACCCGTAGTTTCTCTGAATCATGGATGTGGATGTTTAAAAAATTGCATCAAACTTATTTCAGTTTAGAATCATCAAGGGAAGGATTTATTTTAGTTTAGAATTAGTCGATCAAAATTGCAAACGATGAATGATATTCTTAGCAATAAGCTGTGGTACTTATGCTTCGTTTTCTGTTTTCTTCATAGATTTGTACTCTTTAGTTACAAAGAGAAAAGTTGGATTTTGGAAGTCAGAACCTAGGCCAGGGCATCATGGTTGGTTTATTAACAAGAATGATGAACTCTTGTAGGAAACAACTGTAGTTTACTATAGATGACTGATGTTTTGTTTGATTCTCCACGTTGGATTGTGTTTTTGTTTTTCATCTTCTTCACCATCATTTTTAGATTTTGCATTTTTTGTTATGATTATCTTTTTGAGTGCTTATGCCATGCGATGTTGGGGAGAGCTTGATTTTATCTACACTCTTACTACTCCAAAGTGGAGCATTCAAAGGTTGAAGCTTCTTTTATGTCCGAAGGAATTTATCTCTACCTGAGAAACGACTTATGATATGACTCCATTTTTACATGCAAGGTCAGATTTGTATATTTGTGTGTGTACCAAGTTTAGTGCATTTCAGATTTGATTTTTAAAATTTAGTGGTTTGCTTTGTGCGACTGGTATATCAAAAGGTGTGCAGCAGCACACTTTGCGTGAGGAGAGTCCTTGGACTCGAACCTCCGCCGAGTACCAGCTTATGTGAACGAGCCTTGACTCTTAACAACTTTATCCTTATTTCTGCCAAGTGTTTGATTTAAGTTCTGGTTGAACCTATTTGTTATTAATTATTTCTGATTTTTTTTTGCTATTGTGAATGGTGAAGATTATAGTGTCATTTTGATTTGAAATCATGGCAAGTGGTTCAGATAATATAGAAGTTGATGTAGATAATATAGAAATAAGTGTTACTCGACCATCTGGTGAACCTCCCCATAGAGGGAGAAAGCTGAGGTCAAAAATTTGGTTAGACTTTGAGAGAGTTGTAAATGAAGATGAAAATGTTGTGGCCATTTGTCGTATACATACATACATACATATATACTTGTTCGCTAGGATAGAACAATCTGATCAGAATACAAAACTGGAATGGTTGAATGTGATTTACTCTCTCCATTGTTGGCATCCCTGCAAGTCCTTGGTGAAAACCCTGAACTTTTTCTGATGTGAAGGTTTCTAGTCGATGTGTGAGGCCTGATTGTTTCATTAAAAACATGTTAGACACCCCATTTTCCTGTCTCATAGGGCTAATTTTTGTGTCATATATTAACTGAATGTGAGTTGCTGTCTCCATTGTTGGCATCCCTGCACAAGTTTGGGCATGTAGGATGAGCTCCCCAAGAAAAGTCCTTGGTGAAAACCCAGAACCTTTTTCTCATGTGAAGGTTTCGAGTCCATGTGAGGCCTGATTAATTATTTATTAAAACCATGTTAGACACCCCATTTTATATCAATCAATTGTGGAGCCTGGTAACTGGGAGGAGTTTGGACTCTGGAATTGTGGCTCACTTGTTTGGTCTTTACTTGAGACTATTATATTTATATATATATATACACACACATATACAAATATATATATATTCCTTAAGAAATTATGGTTCTAAATTTTATAGAATACTTGATACCATCTTTACTAAGATCTTCGTTTCTTTTGTCTTCTTTCTGATGCAGGTCATGATTCCTGTATATTTCCAGGAAGGTAAGTTTTATTCTGACAACCATTTTCCTTCATCTCTCTTTAATGATGCTTCACGTTCTTAGAAAATTGGTTGCTTTTTTCCTTTTTATCTCCCGACTTTGATGAGGTTTCTTGCCCCACCACACCTTGTTTTGCAGTGGGGGAAAGAATGAGACTTTCATAAATGGCACATCACTGGCGCCTTCCGCCAACTCCACGTCGGATTCCGGATCCGCATCACCCTTCCACAATGCTGTAACAGGTTTCCAACTCATCGGGTTATTGCTATCAAGCTTAATTTTCTTGTAGGTATCTCTTATTCCTCCTATAAGAGCTGGAGAAGGCCAGGGAAGAGTACATTCGGGTAGCCTTCAATGTATACGCAGGGAGCAGAAGATCCTTCTTCCGAAGATCATTTAAACTTTTGAAATTCAATGTAATATGTGTTTACTATCTGGATCCGAATTTCAATGTAATATGTAACTATCTAGTGGTGTTATGTGGATCCGAAAATAGAATTATTGGATCTCAATGTTGGATCCAAATATATAAATTTAGATCTCCCTATCTCATTAATTATAAAATATATATATTATAATTTTCGGGTAAGATCCAGATCCGAAAAGTTAACTTCGGATTCGGGTCAGATCCGAATCCGAAATGCAATTTCATTTTGGATCCGGATCAGATCCGAATTTAAGAATATTGGATCCGAATCCGGATCACAAAGGATTCGATCCGGATCCGATTTTTTTACACCCCTGCTCGGAATCCAAGATCTAAGAAAAGCAAAGTAGAAATCGGCCGTATGCGCAAAGCATTGTTACGGACAAATGGAAAGACAACAACATGATCATTCACGAAGGTTGTTGAAGCAAGATTGCGACTAGGTGTCATCAATTAAGCGGTAAGTATGGTTTGATCCATGTTTTACCTTATCTAATAAGCATGTCTCATATGGTTAGCCTAAGAAATTATAGCGTCTGGTCTTTTGCTTTAAGATAAATTAATAATAATAATAATAGATTTTTTGCATGAAAATTATTGTTAGAGGTTAATTTGTAAAAAAATTATTCCTAAAAATGTATTTGCTGATATATGACTGTGTGAATCTGAATTGTGCAAAAATGTCGTATTTTTTTTTGCACGCATATCACTTCTTTTTACCAATAACTTGTAAAAAAATCACGTTTAAATGATATTTATGTACTATTTAAATTAACCCAGTGATATATCTGCTAATACATTTCTAGAAATGATTTTTTTACAAATTCATCTCTAACACTGATTTTCATACAAAAATCCCTAATAATAATAATAAATAATTTATAAGTTAGATTAGGACCAGAATTATTTAGACTTATTAGGATCCTAGGAACAGGGTTTTATCCCCCGTTGGAACTTCCCTCTTCAGAAATAGGCAAGAGAAACAAATTCTCCTAATAATTCAGTCATGGGTCGGAAAAGCTTCACTTTGCAGAACTACGTACATAGTCCCTGATTTAAGAACGCAAAGAAAGATATGATATGGAGAAATGATCTCAGAACGTGAATGACAAAGGAGCTAAATGACCCAACTTAGTATACAATAGAAGGAGACGGATGACTAGGTATGTGACGACCCAGGAGATCCGGATACCGATAAATCGATATCATCGAGTTACCGATACCAAGAGCTCGGGGAAGCCACCCAAGAGGCTGATGAGGCCCCGTAAGGGTTAGTGAGTGTTTGTCGAGGGGATGTATAACTAATAGAAATCACACGCGTAATATTAATTAAAGCATTCATTTGAACTTTAAACGGAAGTAATTAAATATATCAGAGTGGTAAATTTACACAAGTAGTCCAGATCCATATATCACAAGCCCCACACTGTACAATGGTCAAAAATAAATAACTACACGGGGCATATCCCGGCCAAAAGAAGAAAAAGGACAGACTGACCACTAACCGACCACTGACAGACCATTGCTAGCTCTAAGACTTTTCGCCAAAAGCACGAGAGAATCCTGTAGCCTGTTGCTCCACCTCACTTGAAAGAGGAAGGAGTGAGACTCACAATAGAGACTCAGTAGGGTTCACAGGGATCCCTAACTCGCAACTAACTAAAGGAAAGCAGTAAGGCATGCATTGGCATAAATAAATGACAGTCTAGTAAAGCTGTAAAACTAACCAAATAGTTTATAAACAGCTAATTAATATGTCAATTGTAATTTAACAATTTAAACAAATGCGAGTACTTGAAATCTACCAATAGACAATAACTCAATCATTTCTAAGTGACAAGAGTGAGAAGGAGAGGAGATCCACCAGAAGAAGAAACCAGATGTGTCCACTGACGGCTTACAC
Organism: Amorphophallus konjac; assembly: GCA_022559845.1. Classification (NCBI taxonomy): domain Eukaryota; kingdom Viridiplantae; phylum Streptophyta; class Magnoliopsida; order Alismatales; family Araceae; genus Amorphophallus; species Amorphophallus konjac. Next base: position 142,624,298 of record CM040120.1, read on the forward strand.
TACATCTCAAGCATCTACGCAAGTCTGGATCGCGACAAGCGAGACGCGTAACAGTACCAGAAATAAGTAACTAGTCAGAGCAACAATCATCAATGTCAGTCCAAGTCTCTGACCACGTGTGCACACACTGGCTCGTTGCCTAACGCTAGGCCTCTAGCTAGTATTCTCCCCCATAGGACGCTACAGTTGGATCGGGGCCCACGGAACTAGCTTAAAAATCGTAAACTGGGATACCCCGCCACCTCTCCCAGGTGGGATCGACACTAAAAGTCGTCGGGCTACGACTGGTGGTTCCATCACTAGGAAAGAGAAAATAATTCTATTGGGATCTAAAAACATGCCATAATTTAGGATAACAATTAAACATGGCAATTATTTAATAATTAAATGCATAAATAACTGATTATGCTAAAATGGTAATTATGTAATTATTAAATGCATAGTTAATTGAATATGCTAAGATGGCAATTATGCAGTGCAGAACACATAATTAATTGAACTTGATTGAATTAAAATGCTGCAAGACATAGCGGTTGAATGAAAATCGCCCCAGTTTATAAAATAACCTACACATGGCGAAGATGCGATATTAAATGCATAATTAAACGAACACGTATTAATTACAGAACAAGCGGTTGGACTAGAACTGCTATAGTCTTAGGCGGTTGGACAATGAACCGCTGCGTGCTGCCAAATGGACTAGCCGTGAAATTTCTACCGCCATTCCAATTTAAATTATTTACACGATCGAGATGTCAGCCGCTCGGGTCAATAAACGGGTTATGGCGGACCATTACAAAATCTGAAGTAATATAAACATGGTCCTTACCGGAGAACCAGATTCACGGGAATCATAACCGGATTCCTTCCTGGTCGACCCAAATCAACGGGAATTATTTTAACCTGTTCCCTGCCATTCCACCATCACAATATGGCAATCATCGTCTATGAACTCAGCAACGATGGACATACTCCAAAAATATAAAGACGATGGGCATGCTTCAAAAACATAAGGACGATGGGCATGCTTCGAAAACATAAGGACGATGGGCATACTTTAAAAACATAAAGACGATGGGCATGCCGTTTAAAACATAAGGACAATGGGCATGGCAATAGGAATGATCTAACGAGCTAGGGCAACGATCCCCCTACCTCAATCGTGCCGAAACCTTCTATTCTGACCGCGAGCAAGCCGAGGGTCGCTGTGGTTCGCCCATTCCCGGCCGTCTCTCCACTCTACGGTTCAACTCGGGTTGATGCCACGGCGTTCCTCGCGTCGTGGGAGATCTCCCGTCGCTCTAAATGAGGCTAGAAGGCCGTCCCCCCACCGGATCTAAGTCGAGGATGCCGATTCCGCCGTGAGAAGGGGAGGGAGAGAGCCGCCGATGCTGCCGTGGGTTGCACCTCCGCGCCGGGGTTCGGCTCCAATGGGGGTGCCGCCCCGTGTTCCTCCCTGCCAGCTCGCCGGCGAGGCCACCGGACTCCTCTGCCAAGGTCTTCGGGCCACCGCGCCGCCGAGAAGAGGAACGGCTAGAGGGGGTCGCCGGTTCGCGGGTGACGCGGACGGCGTCGGGAGAAGGATCGACGGCAACTTCGGTATCATGAACAAGATTGGATAGGTTGCTACCTCGCGCAGCTCGGCCTCACGCCGGACGTCTCACACCGGGCGACTCTCGATTCTCACAAAGAGAAGGAGGGAAGGGAAAACACAAGAGAGAAATGTCTCTCACGTAGGTTGAACTTCAATAGCATTCATCATGTCTAAACCATTACATGAGCCTCCTTTATATAGGAGGAGGCTATAGCAACCACACCCTCAAACTTTACAAATAGCTTATATGTCCTTAGCCTAATAAAATAAGCTCACCAACCTAACTTTTGACTCTTGGGTTTTAAGAAAATAAAATACATAAAACACACATGTTTATTGACTATGACTAACCTAATATGACGAAAGTAAATATACATATAGGAATATATGTATTTTACTTACATACACACAAATACTCAATACATAAATAAAATACACAAGATGCCGAGTCTTCGAGTGAATCTCCGAGCCACAAACTCGGTGTCGGGGCAGTGCGGCGTCGGCTCCGAGTAGTGGGTCCGGTAGTGGGCCCGATTTTCCCACCATCTCTCCCAGGGCGGCTGGAACTCGACTCCGTCGAGTAACGGGGGACACTACTATGGTAGTGCTCCAGCAGACCTGGATCGAGGCGCTGGAAGTCTTCCCAGCTGATCTAGGAATCATCTGATGGTGGATGGTTACGCCAGCGTACAAGGTAGCGCTGGTACACCCTGCTCCGTGTAGTGGTCACCTGCTCATCCAGTATCCTCTCAATTTACTCGCGCAGTGCTCTTGAGGCTGTGGGACGCACAGGGGTGGGCTCACTCACAATAGGAGGAGAAGGCTCGAAAGGGTCACTAAGAATCGCTGTGGGTTCCTTGTAGGTCACCAGGTCTGCCACATTAAAAGTCGAGCTAATCCCATATTCGGGAGGTAAGTCCACAACATACGCATTGGAGCCAATCTTCCATAAAATTGGGAAGGGACCATCACTACGGGCTTGCAACTTCTTAACGGCTCCCGAGGGGAGTCGTTTGGGTCGAACCCGTACCATAACCATGTCACCTTCTTGGAATTCATGGTGACGCCCATGCGAATCAGTCAAGCGCTTGTAAGTTTCATTACTAAGGTTTATTTGCTTGCTAATCGACTCATGCAGACTTTTGACATGCTGTGCAAATTCCTCAGCTGACTTGGATGTTCTAGACTCGAGGGGAAGGAGAATGAGATCCATAGGTTTCCTAGGTTTGTATCCATGCACGACCTCAAATGGACTGATACCTATGGACCTATTGACAGAGCTGTTGTATGCAAACTTGGCTCTAGGCAAGAGAAGATCCTAGGTGCCCGAATGATCCCCCACGAGACACCTCAAGAGATTCCCTGAACTTCTATTGACGACCTCTGTTTGCCCATCGATTTGTGGGTGATAGGCAGTGGAGAATTTGAGTTTGGTGCCAACTAGGTGCCAAAGTGTCTTCCAGAAGTAACTAGTGAACCAGACATCTCGGTCAGACACGATGATTTGGGGGAGACCATGCAGACGCACGACTTCATCAAAGAATAAGTGGGCTACTCTAGATGCATCAGATGTTTTGGAACATGCAATGAAGTGGGCCATCTTAGAGAACCTATCAACGACAACAAGGATGGAATCATGCTTGTGAGTAGTGCGAGGTAAACCAAGGATAAAATCCATGCTCACATCAACTCATGGTCGATCAGGAACGAGGAGAGGAGTGTAGAGACCAGTGTTCTGTTTGACCTGTTTGGCCATTGTGCATGTCCTACACTGGGCTACAATCTTGGTTACATCTTTCTTCAGGCCAGGCCAATAGAAATGCTCCTCCACAGAATGGATGGTCTTGTTGCGGCCAAAGTGACCAGCAAGACCTCCAACATGCATTTCCCAAATCAGGAAGTCCTGAATAGAAGTCTTCGGGACACAGAGTTGCTGTCCTGGAAACAGAAAACCATCATGGAGTAGATAGTCAGCAAATGCTGTCGAGGATCCAACAGACAGAGCAGAATAGGCAAGGCCAAAATCTGGACATTCTACATAGAGTTCCTTCATGCGGTCAAACCCGGTGACCTCTACCCGAACAGTGGAAAGAAGGGAGACCCTTCGACTCAAGGCGTCGGCCACTTTATTCTCTTTACCAGCCTTATGTTTTAGGACAAATGTGAAAGATTGGAGGAATTCTACCCATCGATCGTGCCTAGGGTTTAAGCCCTTCTGAGAGCTAAGGAATTTCAAAGCCTCGTGGTCCGAGTATAAGACAAACTCTTGTGGTAAGAGATAGTGTCTCCAGTGTTTGAGGGCTTGGACCACGGCATAAAACTCCTTATCATATGTGGAGTATTGAAGCTTTACATTAGAAAGCTTCTCACTGAAATAAGCCACAGGGTGGCTCTCCTAGCTAAGCACTCCACCTATACCTATGCCAGATGCATCACAGGAAACTTCACAGACTTTGGAAAAGTTTGGTAGGCAGAGGACATGGGCTTTAGTCATAAGCTCCTTTATGGCAATAAAAGCCTGAGAGGCGGCCTTGGTCCACTCAAAGTTTCCCTTACAGATGCAATCCGTAATGGGTGCCATAATGGTGCTGAAACCCTTGATGAAGCGTCTGTAAAAAGTGGCTAGCCCATGGAAACTATAAACGTCATGGACATTCTGGGGCTTTGGCCAGTCTACTAAGGCTCGGACCTTGGATTGGTCCACAGACACTCCTTGACTAGATATCACAACCCGAGGAAAGTGACCCGGTCTGTCATGAATTCACATTTGTTGAGGTTGGCAAATAGGGTTTCTTTCCTCAGAGTCTTGCAGACTTTCCTCAAATGGTGAATGTGGTCCTGAGGGTTGTGGCTATAGATGAGAATGTCGTCGAAGTAGACGACAACAAAGCGACCGATGAGGGGACGAATGACTTCCGTCATAAGCCTCATGAACGTACCGGGGGCATTAGATAGCCCAAATGGTATGGCGAGCCACTCATACAGACCTTCTTTTATTTTGAAGGTCGTCTTCCACTCATCCCCTGGTCGAATCCGGACCTGGTGGTAGCCACTTTTCAAGTCAATCTTAGAAAAGATAGTGGCTCCACTCATCATGTCAAGCATGTCATCAAGACGGGGAATGGGAAACCTATACTTGACAGTGATCTTATTGATGGCGCGGCTGTCAACACACATCCGCCAGGTGCCATCCTTCTTGGGTGTGAGCAAGGCAGGGACAACACATGGGCACTTGCTCACCCCGAGGAAACATTTGTGGATAAGGTCCTCGACAATCCTTTGGAGTTCAGCATGCTCTTTAGTGTTCAATCGGTAATGGGGAAGGTTAGGTAGGGTGGACCTAGAGACAAGATCAATGGCGTGTTGTATATCACGCATGGGAGGGAGTTGTGAGGGTAAGTCCTCAGGGAAGATGTCTTGAAAGTCCTGTAGGATTACCTGGACTTCAGGTGGGACTGAGACTCGAGACTCCTTGGGGGTGATGGTGACAACAACACCCCAGACAGGGACACCTTCGGCAACCTCCCTATTCAACTCACGGACACCTATGAAGTTAAGGCGCCTAACCGGGTCATAACCAACCTTAGGGGCCTTAGGAACAGGTGTGATAGGTGCAGGAGGAGAGGGAATGAGAAGTTTCCCTTCAGTAGGAGTCCGAGGACTCTCTTGAACCTTGGGGATTCCAGTGGGGGTGGAGGTGGAACTCTTTCCCGAGGTCACCTTTGGGGGTGCCGGGTACAGCTATATCTTCTTCCCGTTGTATGAGAAGGAACATTGATTGGACCGACTGAATGTAGTAAGGTCTACATCATAGATCCACGGTCATCCTAGGATGATGCTACCGTCCTTCATTGACACTACATCGCACAAAATCTGTCCTTGATAGGACTGGAATTGGATGAGAATGACACATGTAGTGGTGACTGGGATAGACGTGTCGTCAACCCAAGCCACATTGTATGGCCTCGGATGAGGATGGGTAGATAGACCTAGATGGGAGACAAAGTCTGAAGAGACTACATTGATATAACACTCGTTGTCAAAAATCACCTTGCAAGGTTGGGATTTCACCTGGGATTTCACCATGATATAGGTTTGGAAGATGGAGGTTCAACGCCAGTCGTCCTCCTGGGGGTGTGTTAGAATGTAGCGAACTACACCCAGTCTTCCCTGGTTTGAACTCTTGGCAATATCTCCCACTTGCATGTACTCGACATGCGTTCCATCATACCCTCCATCCATTTCCTCAAACTGGGCGATGAGGTCAGGATCGGCCTCATACCTCTCAATGGCTTCTCCTTTCTGAGGTGGAAGCTCCACAGGCTGGGGGTCGGTGATGACTAAGGCTCGGGTGGGGCAGTTGGAGGTAATATGTCCTAGGTTATGACACCTAAAGCAATGAACTCCCGAGACAGGGACTGGTTGAGAGGCGCTAGGGATGGCTCCATTTCCTTTGTCATCTCTCCTATCAGTTGGCGGGGTGTACTCCAGCCTGGGCACAATAGTGGGTGTAGGTAAGGGGTTCCGTGGGAAAAGAGTAGTGGGGCAACAGCCCTAAGTGGGGTAGCAATAGGAACATAGGAGGTGGAGGGGCCAGGCTTCTCAGAATAGCGGACCACGAGATTTCAGGATTCAGGCTGGCGATAAGTGAGAACCCGAGATGGGACCACCCTTTGAAACCGCTCGACGTCCTGAGCAACCTGATAGGCATGCTCGAGAGTGTTAACTTCCATTACGAACAGCTCCCGCTATATGCTCTCGTGTAGGCCAGCCCTAAACCGTGAGAGGGTGACAGAGGCATCCTCCATGACTCGACTCCGAAGGAAGAAGTCATCAAATTTGGCGATGTACTCGTCCACGGACTTTCCATCTTAGGTGAGTTTCTGCCATTGGTCTAAAAGACGCTGATGGTAGGAAGGTGGCAGATACTTCTCCCTCAGTTTCTCCTTCATTTCCTCCCACGTGCTTATGGGTTCCTCTCGTCTTCTTGCTAGGAGATTCTCAACGTTACACCAGTAGGTTTTGGCTTGACCTAGGAGTTTCATTTTGACAAACCTCACCCTTGTAGCAGGGGTCATGTGGCGATGCCAATCAAAATATTGGTCCATCCCGGTCTCCCAATCAAGGTATGTAGCAGGGTTGAGGGATCCATCAAAACTTGGAGCGTCAATCTTGACGTTCCGTAGGATGATATCCTCATCATCGTGGTCTCTCTCTCGAGGCGCACGGGCCTCTTGCTCTTTACCTTGGGGAGCCTAATTCGGGCGGGCTTGCTGTCTCTCCTCCCTAGGATTAGCTACGGGATCGCCGTGGCCATTCACTCGTCCTTTCTCTCCCTTTAATCGATCCTCTAAGGCTCGGATCCTCTCATCTAGTTCCGCTCGTAGTTGGCCTATGGATTCTTCAAAGTGGGCCATGAGATTGTGCTCGAGCTGGACTAGCATAGCAGTCACGCTCTTTTGATCTATGGGTAGCGTTGAGGGGTGCTCTAGACGGCCTGATGAATTCCTAGACCAACGTGGCATGCACAGACTCGGACATAATTGATGCAATCCTGGGACCGAAAATTAGCAAGCTATAGACCCGACTTTTGTTGGCTAATAGGCAAAGGGTCAACTTGAAGGGACCAGTTAGGGGGAGTTGCTCGCCCGTAGGTGAAGTAGTTGTGGAACTACCTCCTAACAATTAGGTTGCCCCACTGTGACAGTCTAAGGCTTTAATGATAGGTACAAGTAAGCTCTCTCTCGCCGTCCACAGCGATGCACTCAGGAGACAGGCTGCATGGATCGGGCTCTCTCTTACTTCGTCGCGCGGCAATCGAAAAGATACTAAATGAGCAAGTGATTGGAGCACATACTTAGCTAGACTGAAAAGTCTAACTCCGACCGAAGATGAAGGCGAGCGGGGACGTGCGGGCCCGCACGACGTCGACGAAGCTTCATGATTACAATGAATTCACTCCGCGTAGGGAGGATTTGATTTATTACAAAACCACTCAATTTTAAAAATTTCCCTCCCAGGGGAACAAATCAATCCAAAATTTCTCCGCGCAAGGAGACTCACGGTCACTTAAACTCCGTAAATCACGGACCTTCTGTTGATTATCGGGTGACCCTGGCGCCGGTTAAACCATCGTTGTTGACTTTTGCTACCACAAATTCAATAGATATAGATATGTATATAATACATATTATATATATATAACACTTTTTTTTCAAATCTTTTTTTTCAAACTTTACCAACTCTTTCAGCAGATTCCACAGTAGGAAGTGGGGCGTCCAACGCGGTTGGCAGGCTTCCACACTAGGGGCTTCACGGACAACTTCAACACTTCACGTGGGCGAATGTGTCCACGCTAAGACAACTCCACGCGAAGACAGCAAGCGCAAAGCAGCCTCCTTCAACGCAGGATGGCGGGCGGTTCAGGGTCCACGCGCCGGCCCTTCACACGGCACAGTAGCAGGCTTCATGCAAGTGGCCAAGGCAGAAGAGAACAACACTCACATGGGCTCCACGCGCAGGAGGCTTCAACGGGCTGGGTCTTCATGCGGCGGTTGGCTTCGACCAGTCAACATCGCAACAGAGCCATGGCCTTCACACCATGCAGAAGACAGAGGAGAGAGTGTCTGGCGCGGTCGCGGTTTGACGCGGACGAGAGGTGGCCGGCGTGCTACGCAGGGAGGTGAGAGGGTGCAGTGGCGAGGGAGCGACAGTGTGACCAGAGGTGGCTGCGGCTGCCGCGGTTGTCGGCGTGTGCGTCAGAGGTGGAGGTGTTGTGAGATGGAGGAAGGGAGAGGGATGGGTTCTCCGGCGAGGGGTGCTCGACGACGGGGGGGGGGGGGGGGGGGCTCTCGCGGAGGTGGGGGAGCTGCGTATGGTGTGCAGATGGCGGTCGGTCGGTGCTGGGCATGCGCAGGACGTGGGGCTACTGGTGTGGGGTGGCCGGTCGTGAGCGATGTTGGCGGAGCCGGCTGAGGCGTGGCCGGATGCGGAGGCGGCAGGCGCGCTGGCCGGCGGGCACGGGCCCTCGGACGCCGGCGGGGGTAGGTGGGCTCACACGGGCAGATGCCCAGGCGTGGAACGCTCGTCGGTGGAGCGCGGCGGCGTGCGGCGGTCTCGGTGGTAGGGTCAGCCGCGGGCGTCCGCGGGTGTAGGAGAGAGAGAGAGTGAAACGCGGGAGTGAGAGAGAAACCGAGAGAGAGAAAAATAAGAGAGAGATTAATAGTGAGAGAGAGAGATTAACAGAGAGAGAACGAGATTAATAGGGAGAGAGAGAGATTAACAGAGAGAAAGAAGGATTAACAGAAAGAGAGAGTGATTAACAGAAAGAGAGAGAGGGAGTAATAGAGAGAGAGATCACAGGGGGTTTCTTTTTTTTGAATTTTTTTTCTATTTTGTTTCTTCCCCCAAAACTCCTCTCAACCGAACTCAACTAATCTTTCCTTTTTTTTCTTTTTTTTTTCACTCTAGCAATCGAGAGAGAGGAGGAGACGACGGGGACTTCGGGGTCGACGAAGGCGCCGTGTTGTGCTCTGATACCAAATCTGACGCGGACGGCGTCGGGAGAAGGATCGACGACAACTCCGGTATCACGAATAGGACTGGATAGGTTGCTACCTCGCGTAGCTCGGCCTCACGCCGGACGGTCTCACACCGGGCGACTCTTGATTCTCACAAAGAGAAGGAGGGAAGGGAAAATACAAGAGAGAAATGTCTCTCACGTAGGTTGAACTTCAATAGCATTCATCATGTCTAAACCATTACATGAGCCTCCTTTATATAGGAGGAGGCTATAGCAACCACACCCTCCAACTTTACAAATAGCTTATATGTCCTTAGTCTAATAAAACAAGCTCACCTACGTAACTTTTGACTCTTGGGTTTTAAAAAAATAAAATACACAAAACACACATGTTTATTGACTATGACTAGCCTAATAAGACGAAAGTAAATATACATGTAGGAATATATATATTTTACTTACATACACACAAATACTCAATACATAAATAAAATACTCAAGATGCCGAGCCTTCGAGTGAATCTCCGAGCCACAAACTCGGTGTCGGGGCAGTGCGGCGTCGGCTCCGAGTAGTGGGTCTGGTAGTGGGCCCGGTGTCCCCACCAGCGGGTCCGCCCGCGGGTGCCTACGTTTCAGTCGAAAAGGGGGGGGGGGGAATGAGGAAAGTGAGAGAGAGAGAACTCTCGGTTCTGTCCTCTCAGAAAAAACCCTTGCGATATAGTTTTTTCAAAAAAACCCTCAGATTGCTAGAAACCCCTAAGTTAAGCAAATTGCGTAAATGCCCCTTTTAATTTCTAAAAAGCTTATATATACACACAAAGCCCATTTAACTAGGCCCAATAAATCTCTAAAAATAGCCAAAGTTCATGAAATTAATTCTATTCTAATACTGGTAAAGATCCGTTAAAGGACGGGTCTCACAGTCCCTCCCTCCTAATAAAAATTTCATCCTCGAAATTTAAAAGGAAGAACAAGGAGCGAACTGAAAAAATTATAACTTATTCAAATAAGAAAGAAATTTGCTGACGCATTTCGTCCTCACGTTCACATGTAGCCATATTACCAGAGTGACGCTGTCAGACAACCTTAACCAGAGGAATTACTTTATTTCTCAATCGTTGCTCACGATGATCTTCAATTCTGAGTGGGCACTCTGGTGTAGATAAATCTATAGTCACTTCAGGCCAAACTGAATCATCGAGTGAAACATACTTTCTTAGCTGGGACACATGAAAGACATTATGGATTGCTTGCATCGCCGCTGGCAATTGAAGACAATAAGCCACTTGGCCCACACGTCCTAGAATAGGAAACGGACCAATATAACAGGGACTGAGCTTTCCACGCTTCCCAAACCTCATAACGCCTTTCATCGGAGACATTTTTACAAACACCATATCTCCAGGCTCAAATTGCAATGGTTACCTGCGCCAATCTGCATAACTTTTCTGTCGACTCTGAGCTGTCAACATTTTCTGCTTGATCAAGCGAACCACATTAGCACGTTGCTGAACCATATCGGGTCCTGTCAACAATCTATCATCAGCCTCAAACCAGTTCAAAGGTGTACGACAAGGACGTCCATATAAAGCCTCATACGGTGCCATGCCAATGTTGGAGTGATAGCTGTTATTATAAGCAAATTCCACAAGTGGCAAATACTGACTCCACGAACCCTGCCAATCTAGGCAACACGATCTCAGCATATCTTCCAAAGTCTGAATAGTCCTTTCTAACTGACCATCTGACTGCGGATGGTACGCTGAACTAAAAGCTAACTCTGTGCCTAACGCTTTTTGAAAGCTGCTCCAGAAGCCAGAAGTAAACCGTGGGTCGCGATCTGACACTTGTTTTACCGCCGTGTGAACTAGGGACACTCGACTCACCGCGAATGGGGTAACTAAACTCCGGGGAACTTCAACGGTACAACCTGCCCAGTGAACGAAGGGGAATCCTTCGCTGTCGGGGACTTATGGAGGTCCCAGTGAAAGAGATCCTAGTCCGTCGAGAGGAATTCCCGACGGAGAGTCCTTCTTTCACCAAGAGGGGGTGATCCTAAGAAAGAAATAGAAAGAAAGGTAGAAAAGAGGGATGGACGTATGTGATGAAATGCTGACAGATATATAGAGCATACCAGAATAACAAGACGATCAAGGTATAACAACGCACAAGAGATGGTAAGGCAAACTACAAGAAGGTGCAAGGGTAACACACAACAAATGATAAAATGAATCACAAGAAGTTGCAAGGGTAATTGTAAGAAAGCAACTGAGAGATGAAGAACACGTAAAAGATGATAAAGCAAGTCAAGGGCTGCAAGAGTAACTAAAAGAAAGCAACTGAGGTCCCACCGTGATCGCCAATCTGTGGACTGCCGAATGGAGATCCACTCAAAAGGGAACGAGAAACGCGAGCGACGGGCTACAAACTCGCAATAACTAAAAGCTAATAGGGGAAGGGGTCATGCAACATGTCAACAGAGAAAAGAGCATACGTAGGATGCCAAAGGGATGTGATCGCCAGAGGGGTTACCTCAATGAAAAGAAATGGTCGCGTGTACCTGGCACGAGGCACGGAAACTGTAAATCATCGAGAGCGGGAAATGGTGGGTTGCTTCTTCCTCCCCCTTCGGCCGGCCGACGGGGAGGGCTTTCCTTGAGTACCCTTGCAAAATAACGACAAACAAATAACAAGTGGATCAGAAAGACGAAGGTGCAGCAATCAATTCTAGCGATGCAAGTAACGAAATGATGGCCGGACACCACACCTGGTTGGTGTTATCTTTTAAACCCCTCTCGGACACGAGTAGGAGGAAAATGCTTATGATGGATGGTGATTATACCAACGTAGGAACAGGAAGAGACTTCCCCAAAAGGGGGTGAAAAATGCGATATGATGAATGCAAGATATCTAAGGAAAAAGAGAGGAGAATGGCTTATTGGATGGCCGATGGGGAGATCCGGCGGAGCCTCGGTAGCGTAGGGATGACGTGGGAGCGCGACGGGCGAAGACGGCCTTTCTCCTGCGAGCACGGGCACCCAGGAATCCGGCAGAACCTCACCTACAAAACACCCACGGGTTAGGAATGGAATCCGACAGCCTCCCGGCGCTCTTTTTTTCGACCCCGAACCGAGGGGGGGTAGGCCCCTATTTATAGAGTTCTGGAAGATGGAGGCGTCCAGGGGCCTGGACGCCTCCATTACTTGGATCCTTTTCAAACGACAATCCGACCGGCTGACGGATAGTCAGTGGCCAGGGGCACCCGTGACCTGGATGATGGAGGCGTCCAGGGGGCTAGACGGTTCCATGATTTGGATTCTTTTCAAATGACAGGCCGAGCAACGGTCGGGCAGTGGCCGGGGGTCGCCCGTGAGTTGATTGATGGAGGCGTCCAGGGGCCTGGACGCCTCCATAAATTGGATTCTTGTCACACGACAAACCGAGCAACGGTCGGGCAGTGGTCAGGGACGCCCGTGAGCTGGATGATGGAGGCGTCCAGGGGCCTGGACGCTTCCATGATTTGGATTCTTTTCAAACGACAGACTGAGCAACGGTCAGTCGGTGGTCAGGGACGCCCGTGAGCTGTATGATGGAGGCGTCCAGGGGCCAGGACGCCTCCATAATTTGGATTTCTTTCAAACGACAGGCCGAGCAACGGTCGGGCAGTGGCCAGGGACGCCCGCGAGCCAAATCATGGGGGCGTCCAGCCTCCTGGACGCTTTCAAAATATTTTTATTTATTATTTTTTTTCATTTTTTGTCATTTTTATGGAGGCGTCCAGGGTCCTGGACGCCTCTATGATTTTTTTTCTAATTTTTATTATTTTTATTTATGGAGGCGTCCAGGTGCCTGGATGCCTCCATGATTTTCCTATTATTTTTATTATTTTTATATATATGAATCTTTGGAGGCGTCCAGTCTCCTGGACACCTCCAAGATTTTTCATGGAAAAATTCAAAAAAATGTAAAAAAATTCAGAAAAATAGGAAATCACTAGAGTAATAAAAAAAGTGAAGTCCGCCTTGGGATATCATAGTGTAATATGAGATTTACTCACTGTAATGTCAAGAATGGCGTGTCTACAGAAACAAGTAACTAATCAGAGCAACACTCGTCAGTGTCAGTTCAAGTCTCTGACCACGTGTGCACACACTGGCTCGTTGCCTAGAGCCAGGCCTCTAGCTAGTATTCCCCCACTGTAGGATGCTACGGTTGGACCGGGGCCCACGAAACTAGCTTAAAAATCGTAAATTGGGATACCCCGCCACCTCTCCCAGGTGGGATCAACACTAAAAGTCGTCGGGCTACGACTGGTGGTTCCATCACTAGGAAAGAGAATACAATTCTATTGGGATCTAAAAACATGCCATAATTTATGATAACAATTAAACATGGCAATTATTCAATAATTAAATGCATAAATAACTGATTATGCTAAAATGGCAATTATGCAATTATTAAATGCATAGTTAATTGAATATGCTAAGATGGCAATTATGTAATTATTAAATGCATAGTTAATTGAATATGCTAAGATGGCAATTATGCAGTGCAGAACGCATAATTAATTGAACTTGATTGAATTAAAATCCTGCAAGACATAGCGGTTGAATGAAAACCGCCCCAGTTTATAAAAAAACTACACATGGCAAAGATGCGATATTAAATGCATAATTAAACGAACACGTATTAATTACAGAACAAGCGGTTGGATTAGAACCGCTATAGTCTTAGGCGGTTGAACAACGAACCGCTACGTACTGCCAAACGGACTAGCCGTGAAATTTCTACTGCCATTCAAATTTAAATTATTTACGCGATCGAGATGTCAGTCGCCCGGGTCAATAAACGGGCTATGGCGGACCATTACAAAATCTGAAATAATATAAACATGGTCCTTACTGGAGAACCGGATTCACGGGAATCATAACCGGATTCCCTCCTGGTCGACCCAAATCAACGGGAATTATTTTAACCTATTTCCTGCCATTCCACCATCACAATATGACAATCATCGTCTATGAACTCAGCAACGATGGGCATGCTTCGAAAACATAAAGACGATGGGCATGCTTCGAAAACATAAGGACGATGGGCATGCTTTAAAAACATAAAGACGATGGGCATGCCGTTTAAAACATAAGGACAATGGGCATGGCAATAGGAACGATCTAACGAGCTAGGGCAACGATCTCCCTACCTCAATCGTGCCGAAACCTTCTATTCTGACCGCGGGCAAGCCGAGGGTCGTTGTGGTTCGCCCATTCCCGGCCGTGTCTCCACTCCACGGTTCGACTCGGGTTGATGCCACGGCATTCCTCGCGTCGTGGGGGACCTCCCGTCGCTCTAAACGAGGCTAGAAGGCCGTCCCCCCACCGGATCTAAGTCGAGGATGCCGATTCCGCCGTGAGAAGGGGAGGGAGAGAGCCGCCAATGCCGCCGTGGGTTGCACCTCCGCGTCGGGGTTCGGCTCCAATGGGGGTGCCGCCCCGTGTTCCTCCCTGCCAGCTCGCCGGCGAGGCTACCGGACTCCTCCGCCAAGGTCGTCGGGCCGCCGCGCCGCCGAGAAGAGGAACGGCGAGAGGGGGTCGCCGGTTGGCGGGTTCGCCCGCGGATGCCTGCATTTCGGTCGAAAAGGGGGGGGATGAGGAAAGTGAGAGAGAGAGAACTCTCGGTTCTCTCCTCTCAGAAAAAACCCTTGCGATATATTTTGTTTTCAAAAAAACCCTCAGATTGTTAGAAACCCCCAAGTTAAGTAAAATTGCGTAAATGCCCCTTTTAATTTCTAAAAAACTTATATATATACACAAAGCCCATTTAACTAGGCCCAATAAATCTCTAAAAATAGCCGAAGTTCGTGGAATTAATTCTATTCTAATACTGGTAAAGATCCATTAAATGACGGGTCTCACGAGGTAGTCATCATCAGAGTATAGGATTGTGATGGGAAATTTTTTTTTTTGGTCAAAGTCAATTTCCTCCATCAAATCAAAGGGAAATGAGTCAAATAGTGATGGTTAAAACGTGCTAATCCTGAAGGATGCTCGGTAGATAGGAGGAACGTAGAGTCAAGTTTTTCAACAAAGTATCCTAGCTTTAGACGTAGCAGCAGCCCCCTGTAGACATGTGATCATGTATCAAATTGCTGAATGTAACTCACTGGGTGGGTGATCCCTTGACCAAACAGAGACGTCAGTCTTACGGAGAATACTAGTCGCAAGGAGGACATTTGCTGCTCAAGAGATGGTCACAACAAACAATGAGTAAAGACAGGCGAAAGTGTACTTGGAAGAACTCTCGGGGGATGGAAGATTTCGTCTGTGTAGTCAGATTGTAACACTTCAAACACTATGGCCAATTATAAGACTAATTAGATAAAAAAAATCAATACACGGAGTTTCTTAATTATCAGACTAATTAGGGGAGGATCTCGTCTATAAATATCAGGAGTTTTGTTAACTTTGTGCAAATCCCAAACCCCTACCGTGGATGCACGGTTGCAGCAAGAGGAGTTTTTAGGTTCGCTAGAAGGAGGAAGAAAGAGTGTTTTCTTCATGTTTAGAACTTGGGGATTTCTCGTGCGATCATAAGTAGATGTTCTCACCTAGGCTAACCATGAGATTAAAATAGATCATGTTCTCTTTATGTGGTTGTGATTTCTCGTCGAGTTGATCTTAAATTCTTGTTTCATGATTTGATTTATTCTCTTGATTTTCGTACATAAATTTCTAATCCTTGACTATTCAATTTTTAGTAAACCACGTCTTGTAATTTTCCCATCATAATTTACTTATGTGTACTTTCATTGATTTCAATTCGGTTCCTTGAAATCTTTCCCGTTATCGTATTCTTGTTCAAAAACACCACTCTTGATTTTTCTTAATTATTTTAACCCAATTGAATATATAAAGGAAACATTATATCTTTTTAGATAGAAACGTTAATAAAGTAATATTATTATTTTGACGGTAGACTTAGTTTATGGAATCTCTTAAAAATATTTAATAAAATAAATAAAAATAAAAAACTCTTAAAGTGAACAGTACTAATATCTTAACGTGATTTTCCACTTAGGCGATGCTTCGCCTAACTCATCGGCTAACTTCTTTCAAGTTAGGTGATACTTCGCTTATCTCCTCGTCTAACGGCGACTCCTAACTGTTTTCAACTTAGGCGACTATCTAATCGTCTAACTTCTTTACACTTAGACGATACTTCACCTATCTTATCGCCTAGATTCTTTTAACTTAGGTGATACTTCACCTATCTCATCATCTAACTTCTTTCAACTTAGGCGATACTTCTTCTATCTCATCGTCTAACCTTCTACTTAGGTGATCCTTCGCCTATCTTATCGCCTAACCTTCTAATTTAGACGATAGTTCATCTATCTCACCGTCCATTTCGATTTTTTTTGGTCTTTTTGCCTGATGACCGATTGATCTCCAATCAATTTAATTTTTTTTAATTTATTTAACTAATTCCCTTTGATTCCTCCATAAAAATAAAAAATAAATAATGTATATGTTGTTTATTCTCTTTAGATTATTCCTTTCACTCTTACCTATTTGACCGTATTTCCTATACCTTTATTTCCTTAGAATTCTTATGACCATTATTTGTGGAATTGTCTAGTATTTACATGAGAACTTTGATTCAATTAACTATAATGCATGTGCAAATTTAAAGACATTGATTTTGTTCTGGGAGGAGCGCCCGAAAGTACTTGTGTTTGTAGGAGCGTGAGTGATCGAGTGTAACATTGAACTAACTACATGCGTGCTTGATTGATCTAGACAATTCAATTTTCTTGAGTGTTATATCTGCTTGACTTGTACATGATATATTTGACCTATGTAGATAATTACTTGTTATATGGCCAATGCTTTTGTTATTTTACTTGATACATGTTCACTAAAATTTGATTTCATGCAAGATATTCCTTGAATTATTCTATTAGAATTAATGTCTTATTCTCTACTATTTCCAAACTCTAAAATATCTATTTTTTATTGAACCCTCAAGCCATCATGATTATTCACCTATTGATCTGTCTCTATGTTTCAGACTTTTTCCTACTATAATTAACATGTTAAACTATAAATTCATTAATCACTTAAAGATGACTGATGTATGAGATATAATTCCTACTAAATTTTCGTTTGCTCATTCAGTATTGATTAATATTTTTCAAGTGATTTTGAGAATGAGGCTCACACAGACAGGGTGGGATAAGAGTGATGGAGTGCACCCAAGCTGTCTATCTATTGGGAGTCTCTTTTCTGTTGATTTAGTCTAGCGTAGAGAGTGGTCTATGTATTTGACTTTTATCTAGTGGAGTGGATTAGTATCGAGAGTTATTGTCTGATGAGTTGAAATTTTAGGTATGAATTCAGATTGGAATATTTGTAATCAGATTTTGGCTGAGATTATTGTGCATTAATTATCAGGGAGTTGATTTATTTTATATTAAATTGTTGATATTTTAGATATTACTTTTTCTGATTGATTATATCAACTGTTGTGCTTCGATATCCTGCAATTGGGACGTGACACATTGTTGAGGACATCAAAAGGACTAACTGCGCTAATTTAGAGGACGAGTCGGAAAGATTTAAAACAAAATGAAAAGATGTCAACTTGTTGCTGAACCCCGCTTTGATCTATAATGAGTCTATCACCCTTAAAGGGACATGATCCAAAAGTAAAGAAACTAGGCAATCACGATATGCCGTGTGTATTTCTTCCAATAAAATTGACCTGGTCGCATCACAAATACATGCCAAAAATAAAGCTATTTCTCAAGAAGACTCAGTTGAAAGAGCTCACACAATAGTATGAAGTACAAAAGAAGCCGGTTGAAGGAAAGGTAATGCAATAGAAAGATGATAAGGTGACAAGAATAATAGTGGCGGTTCATCCTGACTGTGAAAGCAACGGGAGTAGGGTGAAAAGACATAAAATGCTTATCTCAAAATCTCACATCTTAATGGTAGAAGATCGTGATGTGGCTAATCCATGACCACACTAAATGCTCAACTCCAGACTGTCACGAAAGGTTAAACATCTCATATCCTTCTGTCACAACTCAGGATCCTGAGTATTGGAAAGCAACTGACGTGACGCGAATCTTAACCCGTTACCCATGAGCCACGAGACTCGGAAGAGTTATATTAATGTTATGGAGATACAGCGGAATTCAAAATGATGCAGTGAATAAATTATAAAATTAATTATTTAAATAATAAAAAATAAATTTATATTTTTAATTAAATAAAATAACTACGGAGTCTAGTCTACAAGTACAATCAACAGGGTAAAGAAAGCCTACACTGCTACGGGGCATACCCCGATACTGGTATGCTGGCAACTAGAAACTGCCAGAGGCACTACACCAACATCAAGGAGGAACGTCACACCTAAAAAAGAAGGGGGGAACCTCGTCTCATTAGCTCAGTAGGGGTCCTGCGGATCTCTATCACAAGAAACGGCGATAAACAACAACAATAACAATAATAGTAACAACAACAATAACAATAGAAGGCAGCGGAACCATGGCTCTCTAAGCTACTCCTACATTCAATTGGAAAGTAAACCCAGACCTCACGGTCGGACATGCCAAACCAATGGGTAAAATCATGGCTATGCTACTGAAAAGGAAACCACAACACCTCTGTCGTGACATCTGTCGTGAAGGCCCGTCCTCACTGACAAAGGCCATAATCAAGACCACGCGGTCTAGGGGTAAGGTGACGACCTCGCTATTGTGAACACTACTCTATCTACAGGTGAAATCATGACGACTCTGTCACGTCCCGAGATATGCAGCGGAATTAAGTCGGGAACGTGAACAACCGACAAGGTAAGCCTCAAGTTAGAATGACAATCAGAGCGCTAAACACATTCACATAGAAGAAAGAATGCACCATATCCTATACTCAAAATTCTAACTTTATTGAATAATAATGATCAAGGTTTACAAACTGACATTTGACACTCTTTGACACCACTAGACTCAAGAAAATAAAAGATTTCATAATATGATCAACTTCACCGCCTATTATAGTGAAGGTCACTAAATTACAATAACCGACCCAAGACATTTTAACATTCTAGGCTTCTCTTGTACTTCACTCGCTCTCGGACTCGCCACTTGAGTACTCCAACTCCGAGTCACTAGAATTTCTTGAAAAAGATTTAAAAATTAGGGAATGAGCGCACTCGCCCAGTAGGTATCTTCGTATCAACATGATGTCAATGTTAAAGTAATTAATATTTTAGCTCCATGAAAAGGGCAATAATGAAAGTGCGATAAACCATACGGATGAAACCAAGGTAACAACAAGTATCAAGATAAGTGTACAGATATGAGAGCATATAAGAGTATGATCAAGCAAGATTATAATGTGGCCTTTCAATAACTAGAATTCACTAGCATGTAACGAGAATGTACTTTTTATAACCTTAAAAAGACTATGCAGTAGAAAGTCATGTAACAAGAATGTACTAGCAAGCATGTAAATTCATAAGATTGCCTCGTGAATTTCACCCGTTTATAAAAAAAGTACTCCCAGCATAATACGATGCTAGTATTCATCATACCCATGATTTACAGCATATTTCCAACCATCGGTCGAGGGGACTAACGTGGAGCTCTTGGACACTGTTCGTGTCCGCCCTTACATCATCAAGTTATAAATCAAACTACTTTTAAGAGAAATAATAAAGTAGGCCAATAATGTCCAGTTCAAACAATAGTTTCGTGGCAAACATACCCAAGGTAATAACGTACCAAAGAGAAATCATGAGAGTTCAAGAATGACTTAATAGGAAGGTTATGCTACGGGAGGAATCCGACAACATAACGGTACATTAACCAATATCCATAGTTCATTAATGATTTACTGAATAAGGTTTGGGTTCCAGAAAACCAGAAGATCACCTGAGAATAGAGCAAGATCAACCCTTGGGTCAAACCACGGGTTGGATATAACCTTGACAGAACGCGGTCAAGCCAGGTCCGCTATTAGAAAGTAGAGGTCAAGCGGGAACCGCTATCTGCCAGTACAAGGTAATGCGTCGACGCAAATAGAGAACTGGGTTGACACATTGTATACACAGGACGGACACGGTTCAATGAGGACCGCTATCATGAAGTAGTGGTCAAGTCCAGACCGCTATCAAGAATGGAGTCGACGCAGAACAAGGAAGAGGTCGACTCAGCCAGAGTTCTATGGCTGAAACAATGTCGCAATCGTGGGCCAGCCGCTATATGCAAGTAGCGGTCGCTTCCTGGCCGCGATCAGGACAGTTCACAAAAAACACAGAAATCACGAAGTACTCTCTAGACTTTTAGGTTTTTAGGGTACAAGCAGCTCGGCGTCCTAATGAGAATCTCAGGCTCGCAGAGTTTTACAGATGCCTTGAAACAAGATCACCTAGTCCGGTAGAAGGAATATCCGACGGAGAGGCTCTCAAGTCCAAGAGGTGTTCCTATCAAGTGCAAGTGATCTAATAGCAATCGTACCAGGGTACGCGCTATATGTGAAGTAACAAAACAGAAATAAGGTGAGAAGGGAACGCGCCAAAGCATAAATCAAAGTGTAGGAGCTTGCATTAAAAATCCTTAAATACAAAACTATATGGTTTTGGCATGAAACTACATATATGAAAATAATATTTAAAACATGCCAACATGAAACATGATATGACAGAAATCATGAATATAATGAAATAACATGAAACATGGCATAGCTACTTATATTTAACAGAGAATCATGAGGGTTGATTTGGTTTCTGTTTAGAGTTAACAGAAAGCAGAACGCGGTTGGTCGAGAACCACTACTTGAAGGTAGCGGTCTCTGCTAGATCGCTATCTGTCTGTATCAGACGGAAGCAAGGTCCGTCGTGCATAGCCTATTCTTAAGGCAATTAATGCATGAAAACTTTATAAAAGAGAAAGATTAGGCATGGTAACATGCTTAGCATGAGGTTAACGGATGGAAAAACATGAATCTGATCACAAGCTCCTATCTTTTTATTAGTGTTGTAGGGATAGCATGCTATGAAAAATCTAACTGTGCAGTTCATGGAAAACATCAAATATGCCGCGTACAGTGCATAAAATTGAGCAAGGTTAGAGGGATTTTACTCCTAACAAGTTTTTTAAGCCATCCATGAGATAACTTACCTCTAGTATGGTTCTTAAACTTCGAATTTGTCGTCGGAAGAGGGTGTAGGTTCCTGCGCATCCTACGTAGACACTGCTATTTCCGAGCGTTCTAGTTCCTTAACCTCTTGATATCCTAACACAAAAGTTTACAGAGGGTTAGAAGACACTAAATATAGTAATTAATTCTAAAGGAAGAACTTGAAATAACGATACCATACCTTCGAACCACGCGATCCAAAATTAGGGTTCGTGTAGGATGAATCTTGGCCTATTTATAGAGGATGATCTAGGGTTGAGGGATTAGATCGAATTAGGAGTCCTTATTGGGGTTAGAATCGATCCCTAAGAGTCCTAGACAAGTCCCCATGCCAGATCACATCGATCCCTGGCGATTTGTGTGGATAAAAATCTAGACTTTTCTAGGTTTATCAACTTCCGTTTACGGAACTTGAATGCAGTCTTCTCTGGACCACGACATCCAGAACGCGGTCGCACGACTGATCGCGACCTGGCTGGGCCGTGGAAATTTAAATTTTAGTCAAATTCCTCTCTTAATTATCCTCTATTTACATAATCAAAATAGGAAAATTACCCTAATACGTCTCAAGGGCTGGGCTTGGGCCTAAAAGCTCAAGGTTTAAGGTTTAGGGCCCATTTTAAGTGGGCTTAACTCTTTAGTTAATAATTGAGGTTTTAAATTAAAGGCCTTAACCACTAAATCAATTAATTAACCCATTAAGCCTTTAAGTCTGGCTAAATACTTAATTAATTCTGAAAAAAGATTCAAAAAATTTTAGATAAATTCTAGGGGTGCTACACCCTCCCCCACTTAAAGAGATTTTGGTCCCCAAATTTATTGCATGTGATTAATGGAGAGTGCATCTTTACTTAATGTCAAACAGCTCCAAAAATATATTACGCATATCTTCTTCCGTCTCCCATGTATCTTCTTGTTCTAGGCATTTACTCCACTAGACTTTTATCATGGGAATACTCTTATTCCGAAGCTGACGTACCTCTCGATCAAGTATTTTACGTGGCTTTTGCTTGTACGTTAAGTCCTTCTGTATTACCAGATCGCCATGACTTATAATATAAATGGGTCATATACATACATTTTTAACATCGAGACATGGAACACATCATGAACTCCAGATAATTGAGGAGGCAAAGCTATCTGATACGTGATCTCACCAACCCTTTTAAGGATTTCAAAAGGGCCAATAAATCTCGGAGTTAGCTTGCCTTTGATGTCGAATCTTCGAATCCCACGATCTGGGAAAACCTTGAGAAACACATGGTCTCCTACTTTGAATTCTAGGTCTCTTCTTCTAATATCAGCATATGTCTTTTGTCTTGACTGTGCCATCTAGAGTCTCTCTCTGATAAGTTTCACCTTCTCGATTGTATCCCTAACAAGTTCCGGGCCTAGAAGTTGTTTTTCCCCAACTTCATTCCCGCAGATAGGTGAACGGTAACTCCTTCCATACAATGCCTCAAACGGTGCCAGTTGTATGCTAGCTTGATAGCTATTGTTGTAGGCGAACTTGACTAGAGACAAGTGGTCGTGCCAGCTTCCACCAAAATCGATTGCACAAGCCCTGAGAATATCTTCAACTACCTGATTAGTTCTTTCAGTCTGGCCATCAGTTTGTGGATGAAAAGTAGTGCTGAAATTTAGCCAGGTCTCCAAGGAATGTTGTAGACCCTTCCAGAATTGTGATGTGAAACGAGGGTCTCGATTAGATATTATAGTGACAGGGACACCGTGTAGTTTAACAATCTCTTTTATATATAATGCTGCCAGGACATCCACGGACCATCGACTTTCAATAGGTAGAAAGTATGCAGATTTTGTCAATCGGTATATTATCACCCATATGCCATCATGCCCACCCTTTGTCTTAGGTAGACCCTGTGGACGACGTCACGACAAAGGAGAATCAGATAGAATCCATGCGTTTTGCGGAAAACGCGAAGAAAGGACCCCGAAGAGGATTGCCTCCATGGGGTTAATGATGAGAAAACACACGGAATGGAAATGGTACAATTTGAAACCGCAACGGGATGTTACTCGCCGTGGGTTTTCACAGAAATGAAATGACAGAACGAAACCTCCGCGAGAACTTGTTCTCTGCGGGATTTAACAGAAATGAAAATAACAGAATGAAACCTCCGTGAGAACTTGTTCTCCGCGGGATTTAACAGAAATGAACATAATAGAAATAGAAATTGGCAGAATGAAACCTCCGCGAGAACTTGTTCTCTGCTGGATTTTGAATTGGAATGAAAATAAAAAAAAATAAAATTGACAGAATGAACTGAACGAGAATGAAACCTCCGCGAGAAATTGATTCTCTGCGAGATTTAACAGAAATAAACTGACAGAATGATAAACGACATGAATGAAACCTCCGCGAGAAGTGATTCTCCGCGGGATTTAACAGAAATAAAATGACAAGAAGATAAACGACAAGAATGAAACCTCCGCGAGAAATGATTCTCCGCGGGATTTAACGGAAAAGAAAAATGGGAAGGGAACAAAAGAAAATAAAGTGTGCGTGTGTGTTAATGGTGTGATCGCTAGGGGCCGGAGGCCCCACAATAAAAGGAGTGTTATCGCCAGAGGTCGGGGACCTTGAAATAGAAATGGAATGATCGCATCTCATCTCTGAAGCGAGAGATTATGTGGGTTCCTTCTTCCTCTTCCTTCGGCCGGCCGACGAAGAGGGCTTTCCTCAGTTACCCCTTGCAAGAAAGATGAAACAAATGACAAGTGGATTTGAATGGAAATAGTGTGACGCGGGACGGGACACGAACCTGGGACTGTAGCTTACGGACGTCCCTAAGCGAGCGAAACGTGCGGACATGCACGGTTGAGAAACTGGCAATGAGTCTCGGGTATCGACTTTTCCGCGTGCTAGGATCGAGTCACGGGACAGGTTCCAGCGGTGACTAAATTGATCGAGCTAGAATTCTAACACACTCATGCAGTGGCATATGAAAATATATGAGTTAAGCAAAATGCCAAAGTAGGAGGGTGGCGAGTGTATCTCCACGTTCCGGGCGTGGGGAAGACGACCTTGGCCGAAACTCGTACTCTCGGTGTACAGCAAATAAATAATTACAGTAGTGAATTTAATTGCCCACTCCATGCAGGGAGGTAAAACGCTACAATGGCGACCTGGGAGTAATGAACTCAGGTTGACGGGCAGCAAACCGGAAGGCTCTCGGGCCGGAGATGGGCTGCTGGTCCGGCTCGGTTCTACTGGGCCCGCAGGACAGCAGGCGGGTCCGGCTGTTGGGACAGCGGTGCCCGGACGTCTCCTTGTTGCAGCGGCTGGCTGGGACGCTGCTGAGGGGTTGTCGATCGATCTCCGGGAGTGGCGGTTGCCGAAGCTATCCCGACGTATTTGTTCTGGAATTATCCGGTGACAGCTTTGTTGGCCTGTTCTCGGATCGGATCTGCGCGCCTCCACAAAAAGAATTTTTGCGCCCAGATCCGATGTCGGATCGAGGCGAAATGGGTACCGTTGGAAACTAGACTCGAAGGGCTACAACATATATTATTTTAAGATTCATCTAACAAATGGATTGAAAATGAAAATGACTGTTCCCCAAGTATTTCAATTGGCTCAGATTACAGATAGTCAGGACAGAACAGGTTCTGCCTGAAAATGAATTTTGACCGATAGGGGAATGGTAGATCTAGACTCGGGAAAAATTATGGGTGGAAGAGGGGAATGTGAGGAACACGTATGATTTGTTTGAGAATTTTTGGAGATGGCTAAGGGGGTTAGAAAAATACAACAACAAAACACTGTCCCGCAGATCTACTGATTGGCAGATTGTCAGGGGTGGAACTAAAATACTGAGAAAAATATCAAATGGTGGCGAATTGACACGAAATTTAAATTGGAGGACGGTTGTGGCGGCTCGACGGCGGCACAGTTGTGGCGGACAAGATTTCAAGATCATCAGACTCGCGTATTTGAAGGACCAACCTTTTCTTTTAGCTTCTGTCTTGGATCTCGGAATCCTGGACAGTAGGGTAAAGAAATGGTTGTGGCGGCTCGACGGCGGCACGAACGGAGGTGACGACGGCGGTGGCTGGAAGTCGCATCCAGCGGATGTGGTAGAGGTGGGAATCACTCCCAGAATATGGCTTGACACCATAGATTAGGTCAACCATCACAACTGCAAGGGGAGAGGGAGAGAGGGGCGCCTAAGGCTCCAAGCACAATTTCTGAATTTTCTTCTCATTAATTCCATGAAATAGGAAAATACAAGGGTTATATAGAAATGTATAAAAGACCTAAATTATCCCTAGATCTAGGGTTAAGGAGGGGCAAATAATGGATAGCCTTTTCTTCCCCCATGTGGTCAAAAGAAAGAAAACTAAAAAAATTACAAGAGAGGACAAAGGAGGGGGCGCCCCCTTGACTAAGGGGTAGTCCAAGTTGGACTTTGCCCCAAGGTCCATGTTCCACCCTTGACCTTGGATGTAATGCCCCGGATCTTTGCGGGATCCTTAGTGGATCTTTGTCGGATCTTTATTAGGTATTTCGGATCCTTTTGGAGAGTTTCGGATCACTTTTGTAGCTCCCGAGTTGAGTTTTACGATCCGTGTTGGTTTTTCCCTCGTACTAGTTACGGAACCCTATAGTGAGTTTATTTCTCAATTCATCGACTCGTGGACACTGCAGTTGCGATGTACTCTTCGAGCCGATCGTTTCGACTATTTTTGCGTATTTTTCTGAATTAGTGCATTTTCGACGAATTTTACGGATTTTTGGAAATAAGAAAAATTTCTATTTTCTCCTTTTCTAACCCACCCCTCTCTCTCATCTCACTCACGCTCTCACTCTCTCTCTCTCTCTCCCGTTCTCTCTCGTTCTCTCACCCTCTCGACTCTGGCTGCGGACGGAGGCGGCCGTGGGTGAGGTGACGACGCTGGGGAGCTGCTGAGGGGCGTGATGGAGCGAGGATCGGTGCGGTTTGGGCGCGATCCCGAACGGTGGATTCAAAGCCGACGGTTTGGTTCGCGATGTGGTTTTCGACGTGGTTTAGTCACTTCGGCACTCGATTTCTTCGGTGGAGGTAGGGAGATGGACCGCCACTTCATTCCGCACATTTTCCCTGCTTTTATGCGTAGTTTGGTGCTCGATCGGGAGAGATCGGGCCGGTCTAATGAAAACCGTAGTTTTTGGGGTTTTCAGGGTTCACTGGAAAATGGCAACCATTTGCGGTGTGGTTAGTGTCAAAATGACCGTTGGGATGTCTGGATCCCATTCACGTCAGTTTCATGTCGATCGGTTGTCATTCGGGGCCGGTAGGAGTCCTGGAACCCCGGTTACCCGTTTTGGGTCGATTCGTCAGAATCGCCCCGTTCTTGCGTTTTAGCTCGTGCATGTGGGCTTTTTAGCCTCCAGACGTTGTTTTTCATCGTTTAGCTTTGTATCCCCTGCGCTTCGGTGTGTGTGGGGTGTGGAACGGGCCGATTCGGCGTTTCCACTGTTTCCCCGTCGTGGCCGGTGTAGCGGTCATTTTAGAGATCGTCACAGTCTCTGACGGCCCTACGATAGACCGCCACAGGCTCTGGGCATTTCAGTTTTTGTGAGGCTGTGGGAGTGTGACCGTCCATCATTGGTGCGTCACAGCCCTCTGACGCATCCAGGTAGGTGCGTCACAGCCATTTCATTTTCTTGAGGTTCTGGTCAACCGGTTGCCCTGACGGCCCAGTCCTCAAGCGTCATAGCCCTATAACGCCCCTTCCATGGGCCGTTACATGCTATTTGACCAATTTTGACCGTGTCAGTCGATTCTTGTAGCGGTCGTTCCCTCGTGCATCACAGTCTTGTAACGCGCCTGTCCTAGGCCGTTACACGCTGTTTGCCCGAGTTGGGTGGCTGTGTCGGTTGGCTCTAACGGCCTTGCCCCCATGCGCCAGGGTGCTATAACGCGTCCGTGCTTGTAGCAACCCTGGTAAAATAAAAGGAAGATTTCAAGAAAGATTAAGTAAGTAAATGATAATAACTAAAATGAATAAATAATAAGTCAAATGTAAATAACGCCTCTCAACAAGGCGCGATTTAAATAAGAAACGCCTTCACCTGTGGCGTTAATTCAAAAAGTGACGCATATACTAAAGGGCGTCAAATTTTAAAAATGTCCAAAATGAATAAAGGGAAAGGGAAAGAAACGCCCTCTTCTTGGGCGCGAATTGTAAAAGAAACGGCATAGGTCAAGACATCAATTAGAATTAACGCCCTAACCTAAGGCGTTAATTGCATTTGTGTTCCATTCGAACTAGGAGACTATCCAGGGTAAGTTTTAGGATTGCTACGTGTTCGATTGATTATGGTAAGGACTCTATCAAGGAAACTAGAGTTCTAATCAAATTCTAACTCCATTGGGATTCCAAAAATCCTATAAATACCTTTCTAATCGAACCTGTTCGCTATTTTTGGCGAACCGTTCTGCTGCTGCTGTACGTGAAGAATAGGTGGTTCTTCTTCCTCTACCTTTCGTCATGGATTATGAAGAATATTAATGTTCTTCATCTTCTTCTTCTGTAGGTTGCCTGTAGCAAGTAGTAACTCTCTTGTCTAGTTGAAGAACGTGGGCTCTTCATCAACATCCTCTTCTTCTGTTTTGAACAGAGTGCCGTTTTCTCTTCACAACCTTCACGTATCTTCACCCAGATCATCATCAGGTAGGTTTTCTCAAGAATTATAGCCCAAACTAGCATAAAAATTTATGATAATATCATCTGTAATTCATGCATATAGTTTTACTGCGTTTTAGAGGTTTTCTGTGAAATTTTGGCAAGAGGCGACCCATGTCAGGGCGCTAATTCATGATCTGACGCTGAACTAAGAGTCGTCAAATTTAAGAAATTGATAAATACGCACGTTTGAAATTTAATATCTATGAAACCTGTAGTTAAATCTAATGCATGATCATATATCTCGAATCCTGATATTTTTCTTGTCCTGACCATGTACTTTGTTTCCTGAAAATTATTATCTATCCTGGAAAAGAATGAATTAACGACCTCCAGTAGGTCGTCTTTTATGAACGTGACGCCCCGCACAAGGACGCTATTTTAAATTAAAGATTTAGAATAAGTCGTTAATTCCCTGAAATTACTGGAAGTTATTAAATTCTGGAAAAAAGTAATTAACGACACAGTGCAAGTCGTTTCTTTGTGAAATAACGTCCCTGGCTAAGGCACGTTTTATCAAAAATACAGAATTGGGTAAATTTCAGCAATAATAGAAATTAAAGATGGGACGACTGTTCCAGAAGTCGTCAAATAGTAAAGAAACGACCCACAAAAGGTCGTTAATTTATTAAGTAGTTACTTATGTTAAGTCGCTAATTTTCTATGTCATTATTTTATACTGTTCTCTGTGAACCGAGGGTTTTTTTATGTATATATATATATCAGCACTATATTCCATTCCGTGAATATAGTCCCATGTTTCACGATGGTTTATCGCATTACCCACTAACTCTCGGTGACATGCAAGCCTTCCATTGGACATTCCGTTCCTTTGGACTGGCAAGTTAGTCATTGAGACCTCCGTAAGTCTCCTCGTAGCCTTGGATTCCCTCAAGGTCGACTGAGCGGGTTGTACCATAAAAATCCTTTACACTATTTTGCCATGTCACTCTATAGAAACATGGTATACCGGCCCTCATGATATGCTATGTGGATATCATGAGAATATTCTTAATGGGATGTGGAAATCATGCCATTATTATGCTGTTCTTGTGGACCTCAATTCTATATCAAATGACATGACCATCTATAAATGGACACTTAATTGTCATGGTACCCAATTAGGGAACCAACTCCACCCAGTTTTGTTGATACTGGTGTTTATATCATTATTATCGTCCTTATACATCAAGTTCAATTTTGAACTCTACTCTATCTTGAATTTCCACAAGCTTTTTCTTTGAAATTCCATATTGGCTATACAAATAAAGTGGATGTCTAGATCTATCTTTAATGCTGTGCATATAAGGGCCCGATCTGGTCCTTGGAGGAGCACCCAAAAGTACTAGTGCCCATGGGAGTTGTAATGATCACGGTGTCTAGTATTGCACCGAAGTACTTTTTCTCTTGATCTTTGGCATTCCACACACACTCTCTCTTTCTTGCGTGCGTGACTCGACTTGCGTGACTTTACTAGCATGGCCTGACACGGGCAAAGTACTTGCGTGAAATAGCCAATAATCTATAAAGTCTCTCATGAATATCTCTTGTTTAAGACTCGCTTGGATGTTTTACATGACGTGTTATTCTATTGATTAGTTATTTCTACATGCATAGCCATATTACATTTACATGTGAAAAATTGTAATTACTTAAACCCATTGCTAGTTCTTGAGATATAATTTCCTACTGAGCGTTCGCTCACTCAGTGTTTCCCTACTTTTCAGGTAAGTCCGACGACGAGACTCAATCGGACAGGGAAGGTCAAGAGTGAAAGAGATTAGAGCTTCTCAAAGCGTCAACTAGTCTTGTCTTTTCTATATTTTCTTGAGTCAATTTTGTACTTTTCTTTTTATTAAGTTTAGCATTTTCAAGGGATTGTAATAGAAATACTTTTGTGAAGGAATAAAAGGATTGGGTTATCTTTATTCTTGCGCATCTCTGATTTGGTGTCGAATACACTAATACTCTGATTGACATGATCGATATAAACCCTTCACGCGTCTCCGGGTATCTTCCGCGCTCGGGGCGTGATAGTTTTTGTGGTATCAGAGCCTAGGGTATTCAATTCCTAGGAAACCCAAGTCCAAGGATAAGTCTGAACCTCTAACCAGTGAGATTGGGTAGAACCAAGGGTTAAAGTCAAAATAGAATTAAAATCCTTTAAATGCAATCACATACTAATGGCTATTGTAATTGTAGGACAATGGCTGCCGAACGTGCTCAATGGCGCAACATGCAACGCACTCTTCAAGGCATGACCCAGGCACTTCAACAAGTGACACAAGGAGGTGCACTACGTGGAGCCGAAAATCTCCACCAAGGCTTTAAGAACATGAATCCTCCAAAGTTCGTAGGATCTACTGATCCGGACGATGCCGAACACTGGATCCGGGAAACTGAACGGATCTTTCGGGTTATGCAATGCACGGATCAAGAGAAGGTCCTGCTAGCAACTTTTCAATTAGAAAGGGACGCCCGCTGTTGGTGGGAGTCGGTAGAAGCTACCTTAAATCAAGGACAAGTCACTTGGGATGAGTTTGTTGAACATTTCAACAATAAATATTTCTCAGATCGAGTTCAAGAGAAGAAAGCCGCTGAATTCGCCGCACTTAAGGAACGATCTTTGTCGGTGGCTGAATATGAAGCGCAGTTCTCAAGGCTGTCTCGGCACGCTAAACACTTAGTTAGTACTGAGAAGATGAAAGCTCGAAGATTCCTTAATGGGCTCAGGCCCCAATATATCACACAATTGGCACTGATGGACATAGAAGTCTATTCGGAGATGGTCCGACGAGCCCAATTACTAGAAGATGCCACGGAACTATCTGATAGGATCCGTGGGAAAGACAAGAAGGAGAATGTTACTAGCTCCGGCACCTTCAAACCCAATTTCAAGAAGAGGCCAAGTAATGGAGGTACTCCCTCCCAGGAGCAAAAGTTCAAGAAGACCAAACTTTTCTCCATCACCACTACACCTTCTAAGGTGGTATGTAAGCATTGTGATAAGGCCGGGCACAAGGCCGAAGAATGTTGGAGGAAACTTGGAGCGTGTCTCCGTTGTGAGAGCCGTGATCATCGGATTCCCGACTGTCCCCTACTCAATGATCAAGCCGGTGACGGAAAGCGCCCGGTGACAAAGAATGCTCGTCTCCAAGCTATTAAGGAGGCGGAACAAGACGAAGGCGGACTAGTAGAAGGTACACTGAAAGTTTGTTCCAAGTCTGCACATGTCTTATTTGATACAGGTGCATCACATTCTTTTATTTCCAAGAAGTTTGCTGACCCACTACCTATGGAACCGGAATGGATGAAAATATTTTTATTTACTCTTCTCGGAAACGAAACCGATATTACTCACCATTATCAAAACTGTGAAGTCTTGGTAAAAGGAAGAAATCTTCCTATCAACCTCATATGTTTAGACCTAAAGGAATATGATGTCATATTGGGAGCAGACTGGTTATCTAGGTATCAGGCAACTGTGGATTGCCGTAACAGTAAAGTTACTTTCAAGGACTTTTCAGAACTAGTCTATTCTAGCCCTAAGAGTCGGAGCAAGTCACCTCTTATTTCAGCTCTCCGAGCTAGCAACCTAATAAGGAAAGGATGTGTATCTTTCCTTGCATTTGTCACCATTAAGGAGACTAAGGAGACTAAGCTAGAAGACATCCCAGTTGTGCAAGAATTTTCGGACGTGTTTCCGGAGGATTTGCCTGGATTACCCCCACAAAGAGAAGTGGCCTTCACCATCGACTTGGTCCCTAGTGCTGGACCAATTTCTAAGGTACCATATAAGATGTCCCCTGCCGAGCTCAAGGAGCTGAAGGAGCAATTGATGGAACTTCTCAAGAAGGGATTTATTAGACCAAGCACTTCCCCGTGGGGAGCACCTGTGCTATTTGTAAAGAAGAAAGATGGATCCATGAGGTTATGCATCGACTATCGACAGTTGAATCATCTCACTATCAAGAACAAGTATCCACTGCCGAGAATCGATGAGTTTTTTGATCAAATATCTGGATCCATGTATTTTTCGAAGATTGATCTCAGGTCGGGATATCACCAACTAAGGATCAAAGATGAGGACATTTATAAGACCGCGTTCAGAAGCAGGTATGGGCACTATGAATTTGTTGTTATGTCTTTTGGACTAACAAATGCCCCTGCTGCCTTTATGCAGTTGATGAATAGTATATTCAGGCCTCATCTAGATCAATTCATAGTGGTTTTCATTGATGATATACTGATCTATTCAAAGACCAAGGAAGAGCATGAGGAGCATTTGAGAATAGCATTACAAATATTGAGGATAAATTAGTTATATGTAAAGCTCAGCAAATGTGAATTTTGGTTAGGAGAAGTAGCTTTCTTGGGGCATGTTATATCAAAAGACGGTTTATCCGTAGATCCATCAAAGGTTGAAGCTGTAAGGAATTGGGAAAGACCGACTAATGCTAGCGAGATCCGTAGTTTCTTGGGTCTTGCGGGCTACTATCGGCGATTCATCAAGGATTTCTCCAAGATAGCCATACCACTCACTAGGCTAACTCGCAAGGAGATACGTTATGAATGGAGTGAGGAATGTGAAAGAAGCTTCCAAGCTCTCAAGGATCATCTAACTACTGCCCCGATTTTAGCTTTACCAATTGAAGGCGAGAGATTCGAAATATACACCGATGCATCTGGCATTGGCCTCGGATGTGTTTTAATGCAACAAGGGAAGGTTATAGCCTACTCTTCTCACCAATTGAAGAAGCACGAGGAGAACTACCCAGTTCATGATTTAGAATTGGCTGCGGTAGTATTTGCACTGAAGATATGGAGACATTATTTGTACGGAGTGCAGTTTATTGTATACTCTGACCATAAAAGTGTTAAGTATATGTTCTCTCAGAAGGAATTGAATATGAGGCAAAGACGTTGGCTAGAATATCTTAAGGACTTCGACTTCACTATACAATATCATCCTAGAAAGGGTAATCCTGTAGTCGATGCCCTCAGTCGAAAGCGGAGAGCACTATTAGCCAATTGTATGATTGAAGAGTGGAAGTTGCTAGAACAATTCTCTAAACTTAATATAAGCATGGACAAGGACAGTAGGTGTGTCACCTTATCCCATATGAGCATACAGCCAGACTTGCTATCCGAAATATAAGGACTTCAAGGTAGTGACCCCGTACTAGTGGAAATCAAGGGCAAAATGAAAGGACAACCTGATTTCAAATTAGCACCAGATGGAAGATTGATGTTCAGAAATAAAACATGTATACCGAATTGCCCAGAGCTAAAGAAGAAAATCTTAGATGAAGCTCACAGATCAAGGTACACGATTCATCCAGGATCAACTAAGATGTACCAAGATTTGAAAAGGACCTTTTGGTGGCCCAATATGAAAAGAGAAATAGCGGATTTTGTGTTTCGCTGTCTCACATGTCAACAAGTCAAGGCAGAACACCAAAAGCATGCCGGTAAGCTACATCCTCTAGATATTCCCAAGTGGAAGTGGGAGGATATCGGTGTGGACTTCATTATGGGTCTGTCCAAATCAAAGGGAGGATATGACGGAATATGGGTTATCATCGACCGATTGACCAAATCGGCACACTTATTGCCAATCAAGAGTCGATGGTCAGTTGATGTTCTTGCTGCATTATACCTTAAAGAGATAGTCAGGTTACATGGAGTACCTGTCTCAATCGTGTCTGACAGAGACCCCCGTTTTACTTCTCACTTTTGGAAGGGTTTACAACATTCACTGGGAACGAGACTTAACTTTAGTATAGCTTTTCATCCTCAAACGGATGGTCAGACTGAGAGAACTAATCAGGTGGTTGAAGATATGCTCAGATCTTGCATCATTAATTTTGGTGGAAGCTGGCATGATCACTTGCCGTTGATTAAATTTACATACAACAACAGCTACCAGGCAAGTATACAAATGGCACCTTTCGAAGCTTTATACGGAAGGAGTTGCCGATCGCCTTTGTGCTGGGACGAAGTTGGCGAAAAAATAACTATTAGGTCCAGACATGGTAAGGGATACCACTGAAAAGATTCAGTTGATTAGAGAAAGACTTCAAGTTGCTCAGTCTAGACAGAAGGCTTATGCTGATACACGTGTTGTACTCCTGGTTTTGATGATGACAACAATAAGCTAAGTGATATAAACACTTAAGTTTTAATGAATGTTTAACAGGAACAAAAGGATGCAGGGTGCTCGATGCGTCAACGCCACTATGAAGCAGCGTCGACGCAGCGGCTTAAGAGACGCCAATATACAAGGCAAGACAGGCTTGATGCGTCAACGCCACTATGAAGCAGCGTCGACGCAGCGACTTAAGAGACGCTAATATAGAAGGCAAGACAGGCTTGAAATACATGTTCGTGCGTCAACGCCATCAACTGGCAGCGTGGACGCAGCAGTTCAAATATCTTCTTGCAACCTCTGGAGTACCTTGGAAGCGTCGACGCTGCAGCTCATTGGGTCGACGCAGCAGCTTGATGGATTGACAAGGTGACTAGAGGGTGGACGCAGCTGCACAATACGTCAACGCACTCCTTGATGCAAGAAGGCTGAAGTCACTCAAATTTCTGCTGCTGGAACAGCAATAC